>APFE031118743.1:149473-272477 GCA_000404065.3 Pinus taeda | reverse complement strand
TTAATGGATTATAATAAAATTATAATTTGATGAAAATTCCATTTAAAAAAAAAAAAAAAAAAAAAAAAAAAGATATAATTGTATTAAAGATTATTGGAATTATAATAAGAATAATAAATAGGAATGAGAATCCATATTGATTTAATTTAATGTTTGGTGTATCAATACATAGTAGTAAAAAGAGTTTAAAATCAATAATTTTAAAATATATTTAATGGCGTACATTTTATCAATAATTTAGTTTTTTATTGTAATTTTATTATTATTATTTATATTATGAAATTTTTAATAAATAATTAATTTGTATATAAAATATATTATTATAATTATTAGCGAGCATTTATTTCCATTAAATATGTAGTCATGTTTTAATGTAATTATGTAGTTCATAATAGTAGGAATTTTTTACTTTTGATTAACATTGGCTATCCATAACGTTTATAATAATAGGCTTTTAACTTATGTGTGAAATGTAAGGATTGATCTCATATATTGTTCGATTTTTTTTAATAGAGATTTTGATATAATTGGTTACTAAATAAATTATATTTTAAAGTTAATATAGATATTTTGTAGACTAATATCTTAACGATTTGTGATTTGAAAAAAGGTAATTATGTAGTTCATAATAGTAGGAATTTTTTACTTTTGATTAACATTGGCTATCCATAACGTTTATAATAATAGGCTTTTAACTTATGTGTGAAATGTAAGGATTGATCTCATATATTGTTCGATTTTTTTTAATAGAGATTTTGATATAATTGGTTACTAAATAAATTATATTTTAAAGTTAATATAGATATTTTATAGACTAATATCTTAACGATTTGTGATTTGAAAAAAGGTAAGCCGTTTTAGAGGCACATTTTATTAATGATAATTTGAATAGACAATGAGTCAAATATAGACTCTATTTCTTGTTCATTTGAATTTGCACCTATAAAATACCAATTTTTGCACATATAGATGTTATAGGGAGAATATGTGAAGTTGCTAATTTCTCTTTTTTGTTGGTGACATTCTAATGTTTATAAAATCCTAATTTGGGTGCAAATGCTTCATATGTGTGGGATATGCCCATGTATGATACAAATAGTGCAGAGTGATCACTTTGTTATTGGCAAGAACCTTTGTTAGAAACAATGTTTTTTACGAGATGAACTTAGAAACCACTTTTGATGATTTATCACTGAAACTTCTAGATTTTTATTGTATTGCAATTGAATTTGGTTGTGTTATTTGTATTGGTAATCTAGGTTTTGTAGATTAAAATAAATGAGAGTAGTTGATAGCCTTTTTCTTGTAGATTAAATATTGTTTGGCTCTAATTAAATTGTTCTCACAAATATTTTAAGTGGACATTCTACCCATTATTGATATTGTATGATAATAGTCTACTAGGCTCAAATCAACCATGTATTATGAGATTCAAATCAACCATGAATTATGAGATTACATCTAGTTTTTTGAGCAACAAAACTAAACTCAACTTATTGTGAAAACATTTAAGGGTTATGGTAGAGCCATATTTTCCTTTATGTCAGAGTAACCTTTCTCATGATTCATCCATTCTTTTTTCTCATGATTCATCCATTACTAATATTGTATTACTACTGCTCTATTGTGAAAGGATTGGACCTAGGCATTCAACTTACTCAATATCATAATATACTACACAATCAAGACTCTTTGTTGACTAGTAGGTGTGTGTAACTAGATCTACCTTCCTATTCTCTGAACCTATGTAGGAGTTTCATAAAGCAACATGTAAAGTGATTGTGTAGTGCATGCGAAAAACAAAGAGACATGGTGTGAAAAACTAATCCCTGTTGAATCATCACATAGATACCTATGAGATTTTTTCCACAATAGTAAATATATTCTAAAAGTAATTAACAATGAATCAAACAATTTGCAGAGTCTAAAACCGTTCATTGATTTTTCATGAGTAACATTAATTTAAAAGACTGCAAACTTTTGATCAAGTGAGACAATTCAATATTGAAAAGTGGTCAGAAATGACTAGGAGAGGATTAAGAAATATGCACCAAACCTTCGTGGAATAAAACAAGCTCAACATCAAATGCACACTTCACAACCTTTTACCACTTTTTGGGAATAAAGACTACTTTATAAGGAATAAAAATCCTTTTGCGCTTATTTATAGGCCCTACCTGGTCAAATACATAGTCAACTCTGGCAGAATATCAAGTTGGATAAAGGAAAGTTCATGGCTGCTACCAAAAGAGTTCACCATGGTACCTTTGAATAGTGAATTAAACTTTCTATGTCATCTAAAAGATATTTAATCAATGCTCAACAAAAGATCCACTTCTCTCCTATCAAACAATGTAAAGTTGTTATGTCAGTGACTAGCTTTATTGATAAATCTATTTCGTAGCTTTGCTTTAAACTAGTTCATCCAATGGTAAATTTTGAATTTGTCATTTTTGAAAAAGCCTTTGAATAAACCTCTTGTGTCACAAACCAGTCCAAATGCCTATAAGAAGTTAAGAAATGACAACCAATGGCAAATCCAATCACCTTAAGAGCAAGTGGTAAAAGGTTGTAAGCTTTTGATCAAGTGAGACAATTCAATATTGACAAAGGGCATATCTTTAATCAAATATTTGCTATTGGAACTTGAAAGGGCATCTTTGAAGATTGAGAGGAAATTTATGTTGGAAAGGTTATAGTCTGTAAATTTGGCATAATGTAAGTGATCTCTCTTTATCGTCTAGCTTTGAATGCCATTTTGTTTACTAGTTTTTATTTTTAGTGATATTCTATATGTTATGTTTCTTCTCGATTTTATGCCTTATGGCGTTTCCTTTGCAACATTTGGTGCAATTGCTAGTTATGAGCTTGAATGAAGGAAATTTTAATTTAAAGATGTATAATGCAAATGAAAGGCAATGCAAATCGAATTTATAGATTTAGTATTTAAGATGTATGATGCAAGTTAACTAAACATAAATGAAAGTATATGGAATTAATTTAAAAAGTAATAGTTTTTATTTGGTTAGGGGAAGAGTGAAATTTGAAAAGGAGTTTACATTTTAAGAGATTTATTCTTTCTATATACTTAATAAATCCGTGGCATATATTATATATATAATATATATATATTATATATATATATATATATTAATTCTATTTTTAATTTAAATTGTATTTTTGAACTATAAACTTCTTGATTTTTTTTTTTTGAACACTTTATGTAGAGTACAACTAAAACTTGCAATTCCAACAAATATTTGTTAAATTGAGACAAAATTTACCAAAACATATATTAAAATGGGACAAAATGTAAAATAGTGGGATTACTTGAAATGTTTTAAAATGTTCCGACCTTAAGAATTTATTGTTTTCCATTGCTTATAGATCATTCAAAATTATTGAGGTGCAAACTTTTTAACTTGAAAAAAGGTTTACCACATTGAGAGATTTGATTCCCTCTCAACGTTTATACATCCATGGTTAAGATATATATAAATATATATATATATATTATATATATATATATATATATCTATATATATATATATATAATATATATATATATATATATATATATAATTATATATATATATACATATACATATACATATACATATAACCCCCAAGGGTTAGAACAAGTGGTTTGAAGCCATAAGTGAAGTTCTTTGATATTGTTGCTAGTTGATGTTGAGCACGGGTTCCACTCTCTTCGATTGACGAGGCCCCGTAATTAATGCTGGTAGTTTACGTGGTTTACCATCCACAAATATGGGGAAGTACTTTGAGGTTTGCTGTGCTTTTGTTCCAAGTAATATATATTCATTTTTTAAATTGCATTATGCAATTACATTTTTAAATGCATAGATAGATTCAATACCTTGAAAATCCTTTTGGACGCTTGGATTGTGTAGATTACAAAGCTTAAACTTGCAATTCCAACAAAATTTTGTTGGAATTCTTAAAATTGATCGAAAAATATACCTTAGAAAAGGCCAAAATATAGAATAATAAGGCCACTTGAAATATTTTAACCATATATGACATTGAAATATTTTACTTTTCTTTTTCCAAGGAAATTTCTAGGCAGATCCACCCGAAGGGATCACTTCCCACCAACTTATATATTTGTTCTTTTTGTTTTTTACCATATATGACATCTATGGTTTTTTTTGGGTAGATCCAGTAACGAGGTTAGGGTTTCAACGATAATTTGACCAATTGAGCTAACCCTTAGGGTTACCATAACGAGGTTAGGGTTTCAGCGAGAATTCGACCAATTGAGCTAACCCTTAGGGTTACCAATTGAGCTAACCGAGAATTTGACCAATTGAGCTAACTCTCCAATTGAGAAAACCAATTGAACTAATCGAGAATTCGACCAATTGAGCTAACCAATTGAACTAATCGAGAATTCGACCAATTGAGCTAACCAATTGAACTAACCAAGAATTCGACCAATTGAGCTAACCCTTAGTGTTACCAATTGAGCTAACCAATTGAACTAACCGAGAATTCAACCAATTGAGCTAACCCTTATGGTTACCAATTGAGCTAACCGTTAGGGTTTTTTTCGAGCCTAACCCCGAGTGCGTGAAGGAGAATTGGCCCCGTGACCTCCCATTAAGGAGGTGCTTTAGCAATGAGAACTCAACCAATTGAGCTAACACTAAGGCCTAATATTTTACTTAATATTGACCTTGAAATAATTTATTTGTCAATCACATTGTTCACATTAAAATGTTTTTTCTTATTATTATATATTTTAAAATACACATAAATGTTAATTACCCACGTATCTTAAAATACTTTATATATGACTCACATTATATTTATTACTATTATTATTTAAATGGAACATATTAATTCCACATTAAAATTGAATGGATTACATCTCCCTCTTATTATTTTTATTTGGTATAAATCATATTTTTTTTACTTTTAATTTTTTCTTCTCTTTGGTATTGAAATATTTTATTATGGTGAACATTAAAATAAATTTTTATACTCTCTTTCTCTAGTTGATATTGATGTCAATTGGGACTATTCTCGGTGGTTGGAAGGAAGGATTGGATTCCTCTCCACCCAAATTCAATTCTTGTAGGTGACATGATATATGTATATTCCTTATTTAGGTCTAGTATTAAAAACTTATTTAGGTATAGGAAATATTTTATCTGTGAGAGTGAAATACTTTTAACATAAATGTTACTTAACCCTAAATATTAAAATATGGTACATATTAATTCCATATTAAGAATGGAATGAATTACACCTATCTTATTTCTATTAGGCAATAATCATTAAAAATATTTTAAAAAATATAAAAAATATACATATTCTTCATGTTCAAAATGAAAATATAGCTTTCTAGCTCAGTATGGTAGAGATGTTGTAATGTAATCTCATGTAAACATTTTGACTCTATCAAAATAAAAATAAAAATAAATTATTATTTTTACTAATTTTTATTAGATAGTTAAGGTAAACTTGACTTGGGAAAGTAAAATACTTTTACATCTCTCTCATACTTGGTTGTAGTATCAACAATAGAGCGAGCAGAGTGAAAATTAGATGATTTATGTTTTATAATAATTTTAATTAAAACTAACCATATATATATATAGATATCATGACAAACATTATTTTTTACTTATTATAAATTTCAAGATTAGTAATAAAGGGCATCGTTAAAAAACTCTTTATAAAGAATTAGTTTTATTTTGATCAATTAATGCGCGTGTGCGTCACTAGTACCTACAATGAATAGACCAAAACTATACGCACTGCTAGTACGTACAAAAGTATTTATCGTTTCCTATACCGCCTTCTCATAGGGAGGCATAATACACCTAACTTACCACTCAAATATATTGTATGGAGAGGGGAAAAAAGAAAGAAAGAAAGAAATTATTTTAACATTCAGAATATAGTTCATTGACCAATTAAAAAATGTATTGCATGAAGAGGGTAGTCAGTATATTTGATATAATAATGAATTGTGATGTCCCCTGTGAATATGAATATTTTTTTTACTGCAAATAAAACAAACTGGAACTGATTTAGGTTTATGTAATTAGAAATTCTATTTTAATTGTTAAAAAAAATTTAGTGCTGGAAAAATGGCAAGTAAAGAAATTGTTATAATTTCATGAGAAGATATCTGTCAGGGGTGATGGAATTAGTTCTCAAGAAATAGTTAGGTTGGGTAGTTACCAACCCTAACTACTCCTATGAAAAATCCATCCCAAAAAGATCAAGAGGATGGGAGGCGGAGCATCTGCGATCAGGGGGAAAGGAGGAGTAAGGAAAGAGAAAACTGCGCTGTAGAGACAGACAAACAAAGTAGTGGATAAGTATGGTTAGGACCACATATTTGTTACTGTTCAAGATTGAGATTCTTGAAGAAATTACCCAAGATCGAGTAGCTCGGGGGGAGACTGAGGGCGTTGTAGCGCGAGTCTCAAGGTTGGAGGCTAATTGAGTTAAAAGGTCTATAAGTAGTTCAACAAGCCATGTAAGTTTGTATATGGAATATTTTGCTTAGCTATTATCAGCAGTATTATGTTGCTTAATATTAGAAACAGAATGCTAAACTTTAATGTAGACACATATATGAATAGTAATTATATACTGGAAACTTTAAGTTTAGAAGTTTGCAATATGAGATAGAATTTGAAAAACTTAAGAGACAACACTGAATTTCTAAACTATAAGATTTCCCAGATAGCAACATAATTCTTAATGGCACGATATAGGTAGATAAAGAAAACTTGACAGAGAATCTAAGCATAAGTTCAAGTAGTGATTAAATCTTTAATATAAAGGAACAACAAATAAATAGGTAAGTGTTTTCATTTCATTAATACTAGAGAACCTTTCACAATATTAAGACAAACGCACAATCCTACTTTAATCAAGCGGGATCCCCAAAGCTGGGTATTGATAAATGAACCTGAATCTAGTGCATCAGTAGGGCAATATGCAAACAATAAGAACTGTAAGTATTATAGCCACAAGGGTTTCCTTTAACTACAAGAGGGAAAGCTAAAAACATGAAAACCTTTAACAAAAATGAAATAACCTGTGAGATAGAATACATCATCTTCAGAATGCGAAGAAATAGAGTAATATAAATCTCAGAGCATGAAAGACAGCTCATAGCATTCTTTTCAGTACAGACGAAAAGTAAATAAATGAGCCTACAGGACTCCGTGAGGCTTGCATAAATAATAATAGTAAATTTACATTAAGCCAAGATAGAAAATGTTCTTCAAAATTACAGTTCAAAAGGAAAAATTATTCAGCCATACATTGTAACCAAAACCCTGGGTCAAGTCGGCTTTAATAATGCAAACAGTTTGATTACAATAGCAACCCTTAAATTAAAAGATTAGTTATGATACTTCCAAAAAGAGTAGAGACCTCAGGTCCAACTTCTCATAAGATGAATACATCACCTCAAGGGCCAGAGACTCAGGGTCTCATTAAACAAGAGAAGCGGATATTAAGCTTAACCTAGCTAAAACCCATAAATTCGAAGCTAGAACAAATACCACCACTCTGTTATCTTAAACGTACGACACAAAATTCATAAGATCAGGGGCTAGAAACTTCAGAAAAGCCCTTCTATATTTTCTTAGATATAACAGTGTTAAGATCATACCTGTTGAAGACCGTAAAGAGATTTTGGAGTTTCGACAGCCAAATCTAGGCCACTCGAAACTGCACCTGCAAACCCTGTCAACAAGGCTAGGTTAGAAAACGTTGGCAAATGAATTAATAATGCTACAACACATATAAACGCCGCCCTTAAGGTTGAATTTCTTACCCGGGCTATCGCAGAACACCTCCAGCATCCTTGTAGCATTGCCCAAAGCCATAACATCACATTGTGGTCAAGAAGGAAAGGCATTTAGAGTGCGGAAGGCCTCTCAGAGCAGCAACGCAGACAAATTAACGGAGGTTAGGCTTAGATTTTACCATAGGGAGAAACCCTCTATGCGAGAACAAGAGCCAAAACCCTCCATTGAAACAACACAACAGTAAAGACCCTTCCCTAGCCCGACCAAGCATAATACCGCCAACAACAACCTCCACCGTCTGATGCAATGCAACAAGGAGAGCCCTCAATGGGGCATAGTCAACCAAGAAACTAGGAGACAACTGTCCGCTTTGGAGAAGCCTCCAGAGAAGATCGTCCCTTTTCCCTGACAAGTGGCCTTCTTTCATTAAAATTCCTCCATAAAGTTTGTACCATCTCGTAGCAGACCAACCCTGAATCATTAATAATAATACATTGTATGTAATATGATTAGTTTTTGTGTATGGTTAGGATAGTCGAGTATGCCGTTGAAATTTTATTAATAAAAATGAAAACCTTGAAATCATGAGCCCCTTTTACTAATTGTTCAATGGTTGTTAAACATTCTGCCAAAGTCATGTCATCCCATTTATATGGTAATGACAGTTAATTATGTGCTCTTTACAATTAGCAGATATTACTTATGTTAAGATTTCAAATTTTTTTTTTTTTTTTTACATGGAGATATTACATATGGTATCAGAGTGCTTAGGTTGTAAAACTGAGACCTCTGGGTAAGAAATAACAAGTTTTGTGATATGCACGTAGGAAGTAGGAACAATCAGCATGAGAAGGACAGGGAACCTACCCTCCAAATCTGCAATGGGGATAGGAGCCCCGCCATTTCAGGAGGGCAATCTTGAAGTATGGGTATAGCTGGGCGATGAACCACGAGACACTGGTACAGACATTAGAGTGACAGTGCAAGAGTTAAATGATGCAATAGCCTGTATACGAGTAGATAACGAAATATTGATGCTGGAACAAAAAAATATTATGAAGAGTTTATCTGATAGACAAAATAATCGACCACTAGTTCCCAACCCTGAACATAGAAATATATCAGGGGAACAAGAATTCCGGGCAGAAGATGTGGAAACCGGAGGTGGTGAAGAAAATCGTGAAGAGGAGTCTGATAATGTGTCCAACCACCGAATCCAGAAAAGGTAGAAAGTGGAACTTCAGGGGGATTTTTGAAAGATAAAGCCCCCTCTTTTCGATGGAGAGCAGGAAGAAGCGACAGAAGCATGGCTCATAAATATGAAAAAATATTTCTAGTTGTACGAATATTACCATAACTTGAAGGCTCGTTTGGCCATTTTCCAGCTGCAAGGAAAGGCCACACTATGGTGGGAGGAAGTAAAGGCTGTTCGGGGAATGGATGAACAAAGTATAACCTGGGAAAAATTCCAGATATATTTTAAAGAAAAGTACCTAACAAAAAGATTTTATGATGAAAAATCTAAAGAGTTTCATGATCTCCGGCTAAGACAATTGACCATGGATGAATTTATAACAAAGTTCACCTCATTACTTCTTTATGTACCCTACATACGTGAAGAAAAAGCAAAGGTGCAACGATTCATTAGCAGCTTACCTCTATTTATGAAAGAACGACTAGAATTTGACAACCCAAAGACCATGGACGAAGTGATCTGCAAAGCATGGATTTTCTATCAGCAAAATAGACCAAAAGGGGGCATGAACAAGAAATGGAATGAAAGAAAGATAAATATATTTGTTCCCGGTCATAAAGGAATAAAGGCTCAGGTAGCAAGGGAATTTACAAGGGACAAAATAACAAAAATTTCAACAAAAATCTGCTCAGATTTTAAGGTACCAGGCGAAGCAAAAACTAATGTGCATTCGGGCAAAGTTGAAGTTGAGTTGGCTGCAAGCCCCCCTGTACAATGTTGGGGATGCAGAGGGCCGCACGATGTCAAAAAATTCCCACAACGTAGGGGAACTGACCAGATCTCTCAGCTACAAGAAGCCTCTACACTAGGAGAGATAGCAAGGAGTCTTCCCAAAATTAACACAGCCTTGGAAGACCACCAAGCGAAATTTCAACTGAAAATGGTCGAATTTTAAGGTAAATTTTTTGACCAAACTGTAGCTATTTTGATTGACCTCGGGGCTACTTTAAGTTACAATTAACCCCAAGATTGTGGAACATTGTAAGTTACAAGCAGTAAAGTTTAAAAATCCAGGGTTAGTGCAATTAGCCATAGGAGCCAAAGGAAGCGTTTTGGCCAAGGTCAATAATTTCCCTCTAGAGCTAGCTGGTCAGTCCATCCAGGAAGATTTGCCTTAGGATCATACGATATCCTTATTGGTATGGACTGGTTGGAAAAGCATTGGTCCCTTATTAACTGCAAAACTAAAACCATTAATTTCCAAGATGACAAGGGGGAAAGACAAGAAATGCAGGGCATTCAGAAGCCTCTGCAAATAAGACCTGTAACAACTTCCTAACTAGCAAAATGCATCAGGAAAGGTTGTCATATTTTTTCCATTCAAGTAGGTTATGTTGACCCTAAGGAGAAATCTGCTGTTTTAGAAGATATACCAGTAATACAAAACTTTCCTGATGTTTTCCTTGAGGAAATTCCAGGTTTACCACCAAAAAGAGACAAAGGTTTTACCATTGAGCTAATTCTGGGAGCTGCCTCAGTCTCCCGAGCCCCTTACCGTATGAGTATTCTTGAATTGAAAATGCAACTACAAGAGTTGTTAGATAAGAAGTATATACGACCCAGTGTGTCCCCTTAAGGAGCTCCAGTGTTATTTGTTAAGAAAAATATGGAACAATGCAAATGTGCATGGACTGCCGTCAGTTAAACAAGCTGACCATTAAGAATAAATATCCTTTGCCCCGTATAGATGAATTTTTTGATCAGGTCAAGGGGGCAACAATTTTGTCCAAGATTGACCTCCGAACAGGTTATCACCAGATCTGGATAAAGGAGGAAGATATAGCAAAAACAACCTTCAGAACTCATTATAGATACCATGAGTTCGTGGTGCTACCTTTTAGTCTGACTAATGCCCCAACCACCTTCATGTGTCTCATGAACAACATATTCCATCAATACTTGGACAAGCTCATATTGATATTTAATGATGACATCTTGATCTACTCAAAGAGCATGGAAGAACATAAGGAACATCTCCGCATTGTCCTCCAAGTTCTAAGAGAACACCAGTTATATGCCAAATGCAACAAGTGTGATTTTTTCAAAGAAAAAATCCAGTACTTGGGACATATTATCACTAAGGAGGGAATCGCGGTAGACCCAAAGAAAATAAAATTCATTATGGAGTGGCCAGTGCCGAAAGATGTGGCAGACATAAGATCGTTCATGGGCCTAGATGGATATTATAGGTGATTTGTGGAAGGTTTTTCTAGGGTAGCATACCATATTACCTCTTTGCAAAAGAAAGGAAGAGCCTTTAGGTGGACCTATGACTGTCAAAGGAGCTTTGACCAGCTTAAGAATCTACTCACCATTGCCCCAATTTTGAGTATTGTTGATCCTAGTAAGGAATATGTAGTGTGTACAGATGCTAGAAAGGAGGGGGTAGGTGGCGTACTAACGCAAGAGGGTAGGGTTATAGCTTACAAGTCAAGAAATCTCAAGGAATATGAGCAAAAGTATTATGCATATGACTTGGAGTTAACAACAGTAATTCATGCCTTGAAAATGTGGCAACACTACCTGTTGGGCAAAAATTTTATGCTTTTAACATATCATCACAGCCTGACAAGTATTTCAAGCAGCCCACATTAAATGCTAGGAAATCTCATTGGGCTGACTTCCTAAGCGAATTTGATTTTGAAATAAGGCACTTGAAGTGAAAATAAAACCAGGTAGCAGATGCTCTAAGCTGGAAGGTAAATTGCTTATATGAAATCTCTTTTATTGATTTCCACACTACTTTCTATGAGTATATTCGAGAAGAAACCATGCAAGATGTGGTATATAACCATTTGTGGAAGCAAGCAAAAGTGGAAAACAACCATGAACAACAATTGGGGTATGAAGTTACTCTAAATGAGTTGCTGGTTTATAGAAAGAGACTATATGTACCTAACCAAAAATTGCTTAAAGAATTAATCTCGAATGAATATCATAAAAGCCCTTACGCAAGACACCGAGGATATCAGAAATTGATTTCTGTCCTTAGAAAGGAATTCTTTTGGCCTAGTATGAAGAAGGAAGTAGTAGAATACCTAGGACATTGTTTGGAATGCTAGCTAGTAAAAACAAAGCACCAGCACCCAGAAGGGTTGCTTCAACCACTACCTATTCCAGAATGGAAGTGGGAGACAATATCTATTGATTTCATTATTGGACTGCCTAAAACAAAAAATTAAACGACTCTATCATGGTGGCGGTAGATAAGCTGAGCAAATCTGCTCATTTCATACATGTACAATCAACTTATAAAGCAGTGCAAATTGCTAACATTTTTATGCAAAATATTATTAAGTTACATGGCTTACCCAAAATGATAATCTCTGATTGAGATGTAAAATTTACATCAACTTTTTGGAAGGCCCTGTTTGAGGGATTGGGCACCCAACTACATTTCAGTACTACATATCATCCTCAAATGGATGGGCAGACATAAAGAGTAAATCAAGTTGTCGAAGACATGTTGCGAGCCTATGTAATGCAACAACCATCTAAGTGGGAGGACTACTTGCATTTAGTAGAATTTGCCTACAACAATGGGTACCATACATCCTTACGGATGAGCCCATTTGAAGTATTATACGGGCGTAAGTGTAGAACACCTTTGAGTTGGAGCGACCCAGAAGAAAAATTAATGTTGGGACTAGATATGCTGGAAGAGATGGAAAAGATGGTGAAAAGTGTTCGAGTTAATTTAAAGGCTGCTCAAGAGCGGCAAAATAAATTTGCCGATCAGAAAATAAGCTTTCGAGAGTTTCAAGTAGGGGAGCATGTGTACATATGGGTTAAAGCCAAGAAAAGCACCTTGCAATGGAGTAGATGTGCTAAGCTAACACCCCGATTCTGTGGGCCTTTCCAGATTTTAGCTTGAATCAAACCAGTAACATACTGGCTCACTTTACCCAGTCATACTCGTGTACACAATGTTTTTCATGTTTCTTTGCTTAAGAGATATATTTATGATGCTAAACATATAATAAACTGGCAGGACATTCAGGTGAGTCAGAAAGTCAAAACTCTCAAAAAAATCTATGTTAGACGTATATACATATGTATAGATATATACACATGCAAAAGTAAAAGAAGTTTAATAGTTGAATGAAATTCTTTTCAGGCTATGACTAAAGTTCTTTTATTTTGACAAGCAGGTCGAACCGGAAGGAGAATTCCTGGTAGAGCCAATGGGTATACTTGATCAGAGAGAAATAATGCAGCGGAGACGAGTTATCACCCAAGTTAAAATTCATTGGCAACATTATGGGCCTGAAGAAGCCACCTGGGAAGACGAGCGGACCATGAGGGAGGTCTATCCACAGTTGTTTCCCATAGAGTAACATCGAGACGATGTTCAATCCTAGGGGGGAAGATGTGATGTCCCTTGTGAATGTGAATATTTTTTTTACTGCAAGTAAACAAACTGGAAATGATTTGATTTTATGTAATTAGAAATTCTATTTTAATTGTTAAAATAAATTTAGTGCTGGAAATATGACAAGCAAAGAAACTGTTATAATTTCATGAGAAGATATCTGTCAGGGGGTGATGGAATTAGTTCTCAAGAAATAGTTAGGTTGGGCAGTTACCAACCCTAACTACTCCTATGAAAAATCCATCCTAAAAATATCAAGAGGATGGGAGGCGGGGCATCTGCGATCAGGGGGGAAAGGAGGAGTAAGGAAAGAGAAAACTGTGTTGTAGAGATAGACAGACAAAGTAGTGGATAAGTCTGGTTAGGATCAGATATCTTCTACTATTCAAGACTGAGATTCTTGAAGAAATTACCCAGGATTGGGTAGCTCGGGGGGAGACTGAGGGCGTTGTAGCGCGAGTCTCAAGGTTGGGAAGCTAATTGAGTTAAAAGGTCTATAAGCAGTTCAACAAGCCAGAGAAGTTTATATCTGGAATATTTTTCTTAGCTATTATCAACAGTATTATGTTGCTTAATATTAGAAACATTATGCTAAAATTTAATATAGACACATATATGAACAGTAATTAAATTTATGGGATATAATATCCAATATGGTTCTTATATTGTGATTCAGAGAAGTTTGAATTTGTTGATCATTTCCTAGATGAGATAACTGATAAAAATCAGTTACAAAGATTTCTTGGAAGTCTCAATTATATATCCAAGTTTCTGAGTCATTGTGTCGACAAATAAGGAACTTTGCTGAACACACTGGGATTTGCAAACAAAGAATAAGGATGAGTAGATGTAGGTGATGGAAAGTTTATGGAGCTAGGAGCTTTGATCAGACTTTCCATTGAAGGAGTAATAGTGTACGGGACTGACGCTTTAGGCTCAGAAAATAGAGTAGTGGATTTATAAGCCTCTACACTAGGCTTTTTCTTAAGTGATTCCACTCCAATAGATACAACCCATACTTGATGTTTTACAATATCAAGGCTTTTGCTAACCTTGATGATTTCCTTTCCATGAGCTACCGCGGCCTCATGGATGTTTTTTTTTTTTTTTTTTTTTTTTTTTTTTTTTTTATTTTTAATTTTTTTTTTTTTGTGTTTTTTTTTTTTGTTTTTTGTTTTTTTTTAAATTTTTAAATTTTATTATATATATATATATATTTTTTTATTTATTATTTATTTATTATTATATTTATATTTAATATTTATTATTATTTATTTTTCTTCAGTTTGAATTGATAGCCTGTCTAGACTCTGAGCAATGGTTTGATCATTTTCGGCTAGAGTTGTAACACTGTTATTCAAACAGGCTGTATTATAGTCTTCCTTCTTTATAATCCTTTCTAGCATAAGTTTCATTTCAGAAGCAATTTCTACAGAATCAAATTTATTTCTCAAAAAATTTTCTAAACTGGAAATGGCAAGGTTTGTCCAGTTGGTTGCTGCAATTGCTTCTTTTGCAGACAAAGAAGGATCAACAGGACGAGAAGGAAGAAGTTTGTACAACTTTCCATCCTGTTGTCGAATCACAAAATTTTTCCATGGTTGGAATTCAGAATCTATTTCTTGGATAGAACCATCTAGAAGTTCCCACTTATGCTTCCCTAGAATTCCTTATCTCATCATGTTAACATGAAACTGGGAGCATACAGACTTTATTAATTCTTCTCCTTTTGCCCTAACAATAATCAGATGTTTTGGTAGATTAGGTTTTGAGAGCATATTTTGAATTTTTGGAGAGAATTCAGGAGTGCGTAGAGGAGAAGGAATTATGACACGATTCTCCTCTAGCTTCTTTTCTACATACTGTTCAGGTGCTTTGATTCTTTTCTGCTTGGCTTCATTCCTGAACTGTTTTATTAAGGATTCCTCTACTTGACTTGCAGAGGGATAATACCATTCATAGAATGATATCCAAAGGTCTTGAGCTTTCATATATTCTTTCCATTTCTCACTGTTCTGCTGATTGAAAGCTTTTCTATCTTTTTTTTTTCAAGAAGGAGCATCTCTTGCATGTACAGATGTTCTTTTTCATGAGTGTATATATCCCAGTTAAACATTTTCTTTTTCCAGAAAATTTCTGGATCATAGGGTCCAATTCCTTTGAAGATCTTAAGAAATGTAATTATTTCTTCATTTGAAGGAATTTCTATTGAGCTGTGGATTGGATCAATAGGATTTCTCCGGTAGGCTGGGATAGTAGACTCATGTACAAAGCCTAAAGCTCTAGTAGGACTAGAATAATTTACAAGAAGATCTTCATGAATATTAAAGAAAGACACTTTTTTATAACTTTGTTCAGAAGATTCTTCATCAGAAGGCGGCACGAATTTGATCATATTTACACGGGGGTTATTGGATGATTCTCCATGAGGGGTAGGAGGATCAGATGAGAATTGGAAAAATACTTTAGAGAAGTCTGGATGGTCATAGACTCAACTGAAAGGCTGAGATATGCTTGGTTGTGAGAAAAGTCTTTTGATTGACTCATACATTGCTTGGTCAATTGAAAACCGAGGTGGAGTTGGGACTTGAGCAGGATGTAACTGGTTTACAGAAATTGTGGTGGGGACTGATGTGGTAATAGGTCCACCACGCTGAGCTGTGTTTACTCTGGGAAATCTGGTGATAACTTTCCCATCTTGTTCTGTAATAATAGACTGGGCGGCAGAAATAATAGGTTTTCGTGTCTGTTTTCCCCAATTAGTTACCCAATCATCTGGAGGACAAAGATCTTTGCGGGAGACATATACAGGGGCGACTGGATTACATGCAGAGTCATACTGTACAAGGGTTACTCTGCCAGAATCTTTGTTAGGGGAATGGAGAACTGCTGGAATAGTGGTATTATAAAAACGAACACACGTAATATAAAATACTGTCAAATTTTTTGATTTTGAATGGAAATTCTCATAACCTTTTGTTTGAATACCTAGGGTTAAATATTTCAAAATATTCGGGTCATCAAGGGCAACATAGAAATCAAGGAATACATCATATTGTATCGGACCATCTGAGAGACTGGTCTCGATTCCTCCTATCATTGCTTGTGTGAAAGTACTCCATCGATTATCAAACAAGGCTGAAAAGACAAAGGCTTGCTGGCCTTTTCTGTGTAGTGCATTCAGTCCTATCCTTACCATCCTGAGATGGGCATACTGGTATCCTGATTTCAAAGCAGTTTGGATATATTTTTGTTCGAGAAGTGGAATAGTCATCATGACATTGAGACTTAGTTCTGTTTTGATAAACTTCTCCTTTATTTTTATCTGGCTAAGGGCTCTAAAGTTAAAAGAAGAAAGACCTCTATATACATCATATGGCGAAACTGAAGGTAGTTTCCAATTTATGGTAGGATTATCCTATTCTTCATTTATGCATGCTTCATTTCTAGAGGATTCTTCATTTTTACATATATCATTTAAACCAGATCTCAGCTCTTGCTCATTTTGTATGGCATCAAAATATTTACAACCAAATTTTCCTATTGACTCAGAAGAACTTGCAGAGTCCATTTTCTTCAGAATAAAGAAAGATAAATACCCGATATGTTTTGATGATGATAACAGGGAGAGATTGCGGCTTCCTCTTGCTGGCTAAATTGCGGCTTCCTCAACTTGAATTCTCAGTCGAATGTCTTCAACACCCTCCAAACGCCAACTCCGCCAACAACGGGCTACAAACACTATTCACGACCTTAGGCAAATTCGTGATTCACTCTGACAATATAGCACTAGCAAATCCACTCAGGCAATAACTTGGATCCGATACCATTTTCAGGATCATTATATTCAAATACACAGATATGCAGAAATATCTTTCTTTATTGGTTGAAAACTGATGATTACAGTAGTGGACATATGCAGACTGAATTTTCTTCCTCAGTTTGACTGCAGCAACATTTAATGAATATATCTTAGTTGTAGCTTAAGAAATTCGTAGGCTACCTGGCATGTGTGCAGGCTGAGTCTCAAAAACTCATAGACTTATAGACTCAAAGACTCTCTATATGATTCAACCACTTTAGGTTCTCACTAGTGTCAAGCACTGATGCACAGGCTCCCAAATCACCTAAGGAATTAAGTTCTCCTCATGTTGCAAGCAGTTCAGACAGATTGTCCACAGATGCAGAGCAGGAGAGAAACTTGACTCAAAACTCCCAAATCCCGAATGAACCTTACCTTGCAGTTCCAAATATTTATAGAACTAGCAAAGGGGACAAACATCCGTGAATTCTCGATCGCCAATGTACAGACTGATGACTCAAAAGATAAGATGCTGATCGGGTCTGATCTGGTCACCGAAAGCTAGATTCGGGCATGGGAGGACTGTCCCATGTTATCTCATCCCTTCTCCTTTTACGGATAGCTAGAGGCATGTGGGGACCGAATCTATGACTCAGATTATTCACACAGTGGAAGTTCAAGAATTGAGTGAACCCATGAAAGCTCGAAGAGACATAAAGCAGAGATATGCAAATCTCATTTGATTACAAAGTGGAGATTCCAAGACAAGGGAATCCATGAAAGCTTGTACAACACCATTGTTGGTTGGAAAGATGACACTAGTCCATTGTGTAATAGTCTATCTATGGGTATGTATAATGCTGGTACCAAAATCTTTCAACCAGATGATTATTAAAGTACTGGACCCTAACTTCTTTCTCTGATTCCCAGGTCTGTGAACTGTGGCTGTCAGGTGGCTCCAGGAAGTTGATGTATTGGAAAGGATTTGATGCTATGTCAACTTGATTGTGAAAATCTTCATAATCGATACTGGAAGATATTGTCCTTGATTTGTAATTATTCGCGACGAACCATCTGATATGACCACAACGTCGCATTCCTTGTAGAAAGAAAAGATCTTCAATGTCAGTAATATCTTCAACAAATTTGTACAAAATTCCATTCATGTGAGCCCTTGGTTCACTAAAGCCAGGGATTTTTAACATGTGAAGTGTATATGGCTTTATGACTAAGGCAGAGAGTCCATAAATCCACCACCAATCTATGAACCAATCAGGTGTGGGATCTTCTTGTTTCAGTGCTTCAACTACCATTCCTTCAAATAAAAAAGAAAATTGTAAAGTATAAAATAAATTGGCTGAATAATTTTGGAGATTCGTGGCCAAAAAAAAGGCTTCCTTCTGTTTGTCAGGATCATAATTACCTTTATGAAGATGGTTATCAAATCTTCTGAATGTAATATGACAACTTGTCATCCTGTCATCATCTTCATCATCCTTTCAAGAGTGTAGAGTATGCTGCCAATGTGTTCTAAATATTCTAGGGCTTCAATTGATTCTTCATTCATTTCATCCTGCATAGTTTCTATCCAGAGATACGGAATATCTTCCCTATACCTGACTTCTTTGATAGGATACCAGGCTTCATCATGAGTAAGTAAAGGAGTTTCAAGATTATAACTTACCCATCCAGTTGGGGTTTCTATTTCAACAGTTCCTTCATATCTTCTTATGAAATTGCAATTTAAAGCAAGGATGGAATGTTCTGAGAGGAATTCCCTGCTCAGCATATCTGCGAAACTGTTTTTGTCTCCTGGAACAAACTCAATGTCAAAAGAATATTGGCTTAGTTCCATTATCCACCTAACCATTGCTGCATCTTCAAATTGGCATTTTTCGATGGCATATTTCAAAGCTTGGTAGTCTATCCTGACTGTGAAGTTAGTGTATATGACAAAATATTTGAATTTAGCAATGCCGAGACACACAGCTCTTAGTTCTTTTTTCAAGCTGGACCAATTTAATTGGTTCTTGGCCCAAAGTCCAGAGGCATACTGGGATACTTCTATTTCCTTCTTTCCTCCAATTTTATTTAGGTTTTCTTGGCATAAAGTTACTCCCCATCCAACTTGACTGGCATCTGTCATGATGATTTTATTCCATTCCTCTCTTATTGGAGATAAAGGTTGAATACTCTTTACTCTCTCCTTTATCCTTCTTACTGCGTGGGTGCAGTTTTCATCCCAAGGGATTGGGATTTTCTGGAGTCTCTTATTCAATAATTTTCTGTCTTGGGCACAATGACTCATAAACTTGGATATATAATTGAGACTTCCAAGAAATCTCTGTAACTGATTTTTATCAGTTATCTCATCTGGGAAATGATTAACAAAATTCAAAATTCTATGAATCACAGTATAAGAACCATAGTGGATATTATATCCCAGAAAATCTATCATAGTCCTGAAAAGCTTCATTTTTGATGCAGATAGAACAATACCCATATCTTTGACTCTTTTCAAGCAAATCTTTAAATGCTTGATATGATCTGGTATATTGTCAGAATGTATTAACAGATCATCAATATATTTCTTCAAGAATTCATCCATACCTTCGAAGGTTTCATCCATTATTCTCTGAAATGCTGAAGGTGCATTGATGAGACCAAAAGGCATAATGTTCCACTCATAATGCCTTTGTGGAACTGAGAAAGCTGTCTTCCATTTATCGGCTTCTTTGATACCGACTTGCCAAAATCCTGACTTCAAATCAAATTTAGAAAATACTTTAGATTTTGATATTTGGGCCAGTATGGTAGATGGTTTTGGCAAGGGATAAGCATCATAATTGAGAATGTTGTTTAGAGGTTTATAATTGACTACCAATCTGGGCTTACCTCTAGCAATCTCTGCATGCTTATTTACATAAAATGCAAAGTAGGCAATTGGGCTCTTGATTTTCCTTATTAATCCTTTTCTCAGAAGATCTTTACTTTCTTCTCTGCACATCTTCATCTGTTCTTCATTCATCAGAACTGCTTTGGATCTTCTGAGTTTACCATTGAAGACTGCTTTTAATGGGAGTTCCACTTCATGCTTATGTATGTGCCAAAAGGCATTAGGGTCATCTGAACAACATTCTTTAAATTTAGCAGTGAGGTCTGCTATTTCTTTTTCATATTTCCCATTATCTAAAAGCTCATTTGTTTTTATAGATTCTTTCTTTATTTCCATCTTAGCCAATAGACTTTCTAATCTTTCTATTCTCCTTAGTCTATTTGGTGAATTTGAATTGATAAAAGGAAAGAAAATCTCTTTATTATTTAAGCTGACAAAATATGAGGAGCAATGTCAAGCTTAGCTCCATGTTTGGTGAAGTTTTGGAAAAAGGGAGTTCCTAGATACATGGCATAATCCATGTTAGGAACTATTGGGCATACTACCCTTACTCCAACATCTTTTGTCAGGAATACCTCAATTTCTTCTTCTGTCTTTGTTTCAATCTCACCACTGGCAGTGATTAATCTAGGGCATAGAGTAGGCCTTCTCAGATGTACGTTGACTATTGTATCACTCACAATGTTTAATCTTGAGCCAGTGTCCATTAAAACCTTCCAGTCTTCATACTGGTCTCCGATCCTTACTCTCATTTTGATACAATACATGACATCTCCTGTCTTCCTCTTCTGATGGCTCTTGTTTATACATTTGTTTAGAAATTGGATTAGCTATATAGGTCCAATTTTCCGTTTTACCTAAAAGATGAGGATTTTTTGAAGTAGAAGCTCCTTGTGATCCTGTTAGCGCTCAAATCTACCTTAGGCTGAAATAAGGTAAAACTCGAGGCTACATCAAACCACGCTCAGCCTCGTAGCTAGCCCTACGAGGACAGGAGAGGGCTCTCTCCGGGTCAATCTCGACAAAGGATAATCAACGAGGTAGAGATGATTGAATTTATGACTAATTTTAGGCTAGGTATGAAGTACAAAGACTGTGAAATTGAGATTTTTAGGTTTTGTTGAATTCAAGGGAAAGGCAATTTTGGGTGCGGGGATGAGGCACAACTTTTGCAGAGGTCTACTTGGGGAAAGATAGGAGATTGTTTTGATGCCTTAAAGCAAGTGAGATGGATAGATCAGACTGGTGAGAAGCTAAAGAGAGCAAGGAAGTCTCAAGGATTCTCCTTAAACTGAAGAAAACATAGAAAATTAAACAAATTTAAAGGCAGAGCATAGCAAGTTCATGGATTCTACCTTAGCACTTCATTTGTTTAATTACAGAAGATTAAATAAAGAAAGTGGTACACATACACAAATTACAAGTACTGAGAGAAACACACCATCAACACATAAAGCCACATGAATCCCAAATAGTGCTGCAAAAACCTGGTCTTTCCTTTGCCAAAATGCAGATAAGATATGTACAATATAGTGTCAAGCTATTCCCAAGAGTCAAACCCTGAAAATGACTAAGAAAATACATAATATAGGAAATACAACACATTCCCTTGCCTCTAGGGATCGAGCTCATCATCCTAGGAGCAGTTTCAACCAATTCTAAACTAAGCACTACAATCTAGGCAGTCAAAACAACTCGCCTCTATAAGCTAGGAAACCAATTCATTCATTACATTTTTGCTATTTTATGAATGAATCATCTAGAATAGGTAAATAAGTGTCAAATCAACATAAATTTCCAATAATTACATCAAGAAGGGTGAAAAATCCCATCACAAGTCAAAACTGGTAAAACTGGCTTCATTTGCTGAGCTGAGGACAAAAACTGTGCCAAAAAACACTGTGCGCTGCGCGCCTTTCCACCTGATTTTGGGGCACTTCCCGGCATCCAAATTGAGCTCAGGTTGGCTTGTTGGAAAGCCCTGGATGTCTACTTTCTGACGCAAGTGGAATTTTCCAATTTGGTGTCCATTTGACCCTCCAAAAGTGGATTATCCCAGAAGTACTTCCTGCTGGTGCAAAAAGTGGCAGAAAGGTGATTTTCATGATGTTTTTGAGCCTTTTGGTCACCCAGAACTTGATGAAATGCCTTGACAATGTCTGAGCATGTGTATTTCATCATGAAAAATCTAAAAATATAAGCCATCTGTGATTTGGACCTCCCCATCTTATGGGTCGCGCGTTGGGCGCTACGCGTAGAGCCAAAAAACCTGTTTCGCAAGCCAAAAATTTTGAAATGACAAAATTTTCTCCAAATTTGGAGTGAAGACCCTCCATCATGTATCATGCTCAACTAATGAAGCCTCGGAAAAAATTCGAAGCGGATCAGGCTTTTTGTGTTGTTTTTGCGCTTTGTTCAAACGCCTCTTGAGGATCTTCATTCTCGCTTTGCAAACATGCATGCGAGCCCAATAGTGAGTCTTCATGTGGTGAAGCATGTCTTTGTCCCTGTTTTCCTTCGCCAACAACTTCTCCAAATGAGTGTTCACTCGTATGAGCATTGATTCCCGATCAATAGGTGTCAAATCACCAGGTCTCCTACGGGCCAATTCCCGGTCTTCCCGGATCTTTCGTAGCTCATAAAGTTCATGCTCATCTTCCAGCTGTTTGTTGCGCTGCTCTAAGTAGTTGATCATCCATTTAGCCATCTGCAATTTCTTTTTCAGCGACTCATTCTCAGCCCTTTGCTCTCGGATGATCTCCTTGAGCTCCGAGTTAGGCGAGTCAGCATCAACATCAATGATATCCATATCCTGACCTCCTGAAGGACCCTCATCAACCATGGGTCTCTTGCCCCTATCCTAAATCTATACCTGTGCTGAAGACGGAGGCGAGACCCCTTTTACATGATGTGGAGATAATACTCACTCTGCTGATGATGTCAACGAGACCCTTCCACCCCGGGTGGAGATAATACTCGTCGTGCGGCTGCAAATAAAGCCCTGTGGCCTTTCTGATATGTCACATATACTGGAGCATCAACATGCTCGGTCTCAGGAATGTCAAACTGATGTGAAGGCCCTCCCTCATCATGAACTATCTCTGGAGGAGGATGTAGCGCGGAAAAGAAATCATGGGAGATGAAATCCTCCCAAGCAATACCCTGCTGTGCCAACTGATGCATCACTATGATTTTGATCAAGGCATAGTGATATATGCTCCCGTGCTGATGTGCCGGGCTCTTCCTCTGTACTAAAGGCACCATCCTCTCTATGTTTCGACACATGAAAAACATAATTTTCATCATACGTACCCGTGTGAAATGCATCGACAAACGGACATGGTACGCATAGAGACGGGAGAATCTGCCCTCACAACTGAAATATCAAATGATGAATTTCATCAACGGTGCAAACTCATCTTTCAGGAATCTGAAAGGAAAGGCTGCGCTCAAGTGTCTGATATATCCAGGCTTGATATATGGCTCATAGTAATACCTGTCCAACATCTGGCGTTTACTCCATTCATCCCCCACATTTGGTATCCCGGTGGCCTGAGCAATAGTGTCGAGTGACAAGGTGAAATCCACTCCGGCAAGGTTTACATGACCATCCTATAGGTTAAGGACAAATAGACGGACCAGTTCCCAATGATGCTGAGTTTGTGAGATCATTTCACAATATTGGTAACATGATTGGCGCCGAAAACAATCCATTGCAAGTGGGCAAGCTTGCAATTGAGCCAAAGAAGTAGGCTCCTCCCTAACATGCTGTCCACTTTTGCCACCTTTGTGATACCTCCGTGGCACATTAGGCACATTGACCTCCGGTGTAGAGTCACTATCGTACTCCTGCTCATATACTAACTCGGTCTCTGACATGTTCTTTTAGAAACAAGGTAGCTGGAATATATATATGTTGATCTACAATTGTGTACAAAATGACTGTAGACCTTTTTCCTTTTTCTCAAAACACTGTGACCAAGGGGACACAAATGACAAGGGAATTGTTAGGAAAAGGGAAACATTTAGGGAAATGGGGAAAATGGAAATAAAATAAGGAAATTAGGGAAGGGAGGGGCATGGAAATTTTGAAATGTTAGGGTTTTGGGATGAGGTACGGATTATATGTTTGTAGTAGAAGGGAGTGATTTAGGATTTTGAGGGAAGATAGTGTAGGGTTTTATGAGGAATTATTGGGAAAAATATTGGTGAAAATAGGGGATGGGAAACAAAGGAAATAGGAAAACCTTGGCACAGTGATTTTTGAAAACCCTACAACAAACTTGGCATTTAAATCCTTACAGGAAATTGATGAACAAGGAGGGTTTTTACACTTGGTTTTTCATGGCAAATATAGCATAGTTTCTTTACATAAACCATCCAAAAACCAAGAACAAGCTGTGAATGTAAGCCTACCTGTGATTTGACGCATGAGAAGAGGTGTTTGAGTGGTTTTTGGGCAAAGTTCAGGCATAAACTTCTATGCGCCGCACGCTCTTGATGCGCTGCGCGCATTCAAATTTGCACTAGAAATTGTCGCTTGATGCACCGTGCGCCACTGATGCGCCGCGCGCCTGACCTGATGCGTCGCACGCCTTGGAAACGGCCCAATTTGCTCACAAACTCACAAAATCGCCTTAGAACAATGCTCTTTGCTCTTGGAATGTGGAATGGGTTGTAAATGAGGAAAAATATCTTCATATAGACTCCTTGTTGATTTTTGCTTAACCCAAAACCCATTTTCTTATGTTTGGTTGTTGAGACTTTTTCAAAATTAATAGGCTCTGACCTTTTTGGTTTCCTTTTTAAAATAGGTTGAAATAATGATTTTCTCTGATAATTTTTTGCAGGGATAGCTCTGATATGCTTTGGCAAAGGAGACCAAGGCTGCACTTGAACAATTGAAGAACTGAAAATTTTGACAATTTTTACAAAAATGAGGTGGCGACTTATCTTCAAAATAGAGTTTTGAAGAGAAGTCCTAATTCAGCTGTACAATGATGAAAATTATTGAAGTGATGATCTATCGAAGACATCCCTCTGGCCTGTTGGTCTTCTAAGACTTTTTAAGACAAAATTGACTCAACCCTAGACCTAAGACCTAAAAATTTAAAACATGATTGTAAATGACCTTTGAAGACTTATTTTAATGAATAGACCTGAACCAACAGTGCCAAGCACGAGGGGAATGAATGACACAAACCCCTCCATTAGAGTTATGGCATGCCTAACGAAATGCAACTGATCAAAACGGATGGGACACCTAAACATGAAATGCAAAAAGAGCTTTGATCTCTGACGGAGGGATAACTAGACCGACTCTAACAGATCCTATTACTTTTACTGAAAGATCTCTGTGATTTTCAATGCATAATTTCTTATTCTCTTTTACAGTCTTCCTTAGTTCCTTTATAGCCTGATGTATTGTTGGAAGAGTCTGTGGAAGATCTTCTCCAAAATCTTTTGTTGTAAATTGTTTTATTAATGCTTCTACTAAAAATAATGTTGCAGGAGGAACATACCCTTTATGTGGCTGATTCTTTAGGCTTGAGGGTACTTGTTTCAGATGTTCCATCAACATAGTTTTATACATTTCTTTTAGCTGCGGGTCTGTTGCAGCCATCATCTGTGTGAAGAGATTCCTGCTAGTCTCTTCGTAGTTTGTCTTCATCGTCCTTACTGTATTGCAGTTGCAAACATTTGGGTCACTGCATTCACATTCTCGACATTCATTACAGTAAGGATCTCTGCATAATTCTTCTTCTGATGATGATGAATAATCTGCATAATTTAACTCATTTTCTGATTCTGAATCAGAACTGATTATCTCATCACAACTGCTAGGAAGATCAAAGAAGTTGACTTTTCCTTTTTTATTTCAGTATGTAATCTTCCTCTTTGATTCCTTCTTCTTCTCGGGACATTTGTTTGCAGTATGCCCTTTCTTGTTGCAGTTGTAACAGATTATTTCTTTATCCTTAGAGAACATTTATGTATGTTTATATGGCTTCTTTTTGAAATGTCTCTTGGGTTTGCTTTTGGAGTGCTGGGAATTCTTCTTGGAATGGAAATTTTTCCTTCGCTTCTGCCCCTCAGAATTGCCAACTTTCCCAAGGTTCCATTGTTTGCAGAGCTGCTGATGGCCATTAGGTTTTCTTGGATTTGTGGCAGCTCGAGCAATCTTCATTTGTGAACAAAGCTCAACAATTACAACTTTGAATGCTTGCTGGATCACACCAAATTTATAGTCGCCAACTTTGTCTGGAAGATTACTCACTATTGCAGAAGATACCCATTGTGGAAGTGAGGCAACAAAGATTTCCTTCCATTTAGGTTCAAGAATAAGATCAGGAGACAAATTATGGAGTCTGTGCAAAAACTCATTAAAATATTCATCAAATGTTGCATATTGTGCAACTTCATGGCAAGCAGTGTGATGGTTGTGATTTCATTTGTGATTTGAGGAAAACCAACAAAATTTACAGTGATCCCATAGAGTAGTTTTCCTATCATATTATTTACAGGAAGATGGGTAACATGATCCATATAAGTGGTCCCATCCTCATTCAACATAATTGACTGTTCCCAAGAGGGAAGAAGGTTTGGTTCCTTCAATGTTTCTGCTCTTAACCATGCATCCAAAGTTCCTACAAATCCTCCAATTATTCTGCAGGAATTAATAGGACCAATGTCATCTGCAAGATATGTTCTGTAGCATACTAACATAGAATGTAGGACTGACATTACCTCTGCCTCAGTGCAGTTATTAATATTCCATGAATAGGTGGAATTGGCAGACCAATCTTTGTGATATTCAGATTTCATTAAATCTATTCGGTCTGGGGCTGGATCCCAAGTAGAATTCCACTTGGATCTAGAAGAAGTGGCATTGACTTGATGTTCATCATCTTGTTCAATTTCTGTTATGCCAAATTGCTCTTTATCTTGTGTAGAAAATTTACTGATACAAGCCTCAAGATCCTCAAGTTCTGGGGCTATTTCAATATTGTGGAGACTTGTATCTACATTATCCTTGTCTTGAGAAGATTCACCAAAAAAGAATTCAGACATGCTTCCTTTAAATTCATCAGTGTTTTCTTCAGAAGGTTTCTCAAGTTAAAAGAAGCCATAAAATACCCGGTATGTTTTGATGATGATAACAGGGAGAGATTGCGACTTCCTCTTGCTGGCTAAATTGCGGCTTCCTCAACTTGAATTCTCAGTCGAACATCTTCAACACCCTTCAAACGCCAACTCTGGCAACAACGGGCTACAAATGCTATTCACGACCTTAGGCAAATTCACGATTCACTCAGACAATATAGCACTAGCAAAATCCACTCAGACAATAACTTGGCTTTGATACCATTTCAGGATCATTATATTAAAATACACAGATATGAGGAAATATCTTTCTCTATTGGTTGAAAACTGATGATTACAACAGTGGACATATGCAAGATTGAATTTTCTTCCTCAGTTTGATTGCAACAACATTTAACGAATATATCTTAGCCGTAGCTTAAGAAATTCGTAGGCTACCTGACATGCGTGTAGGATGAGTCTCAAAAACTCATAGACTTATAGACTCAAAGACTCTCTATATGATTCGGCCACTTTAGGTTCTCACCAGTGTCAAGCACTGATTCGCAGGCTCCCAAATCACCTAAGGACTTAAGTTCTCCTCGTGTTGCAAGCAGTTCAGACAGATTGTCCACAGATGCTGAGCAGGAGAAAAACTTGACTCAAAACTCTAGACTCTAAAACTCCCAAATCCAGAATGAACCTTACCTTGCAGTTCCAAATATTTATAGAACTAGCAAAGGGGACAAGCATCCATGAATTCTCAACTGCCAATGTACAGACTGATGACTCAAAAGATAAGATGTTGACCGGGTCTGATCTGGTCATTGAAAGCTAGATTTGGGCATGGGAGGACTCTCCCATGTTATCTCATCCCTTCTCCTTTTACGGATAGCCAGAGGCATGTGGGGACCGAATCTATGACTCAGATTATTCACACAGTGGAATTTCAAGAATTGAGTGAACCCACGAAAGCTCGAAGAGACATAAAGCAGAGATATGCAAATCTCATTTGATTACAAAGTGGAGATTCCAGGACAAGGGAATCCACGAAAGCTTGTCCAACACCATTGTCGGTTGGAAAGACGACACTAATCCATCGTGTAGTAGTCTATCTGTGGGTATGTATAATGCTGGTACCGGAATATTTCAACCAGATAATTATTAAAGTACTAGACCCTCACTTCTTTCTATGATTCCCAGGTCTGTGAACTGTGGCTGTCAGGTGGCTCCAGGAAGTTGATGTATTGGAAAGGATTTGATGCTATGTCAACTTGATTGTGAAAATATTCATAATTGGAAATGGAAGATATTGTCCTTGCTTTGTAATGATTCGTGACGAACCATCTGATATGACCACAACGTCGCATTCCTTGTAGAAAGGAAAGATCTTCAATGTCAGCAATATCTTCAACAGATATGTATAAAATTCCATTCACGTGAGCCCTTGGTTCACTAAAGCCAGGGATTTTTAACATGTGAAGTGTATATGGCTTTATGACCAAGGCAGAGAGTCCATAAATCCGCCACCAATCTATGAACCAATCAGGTGTGGGATCTTCTTGTTCCAGTGCTTCAACTACCATTCCTTCAAATAAAAAAGAAAATTGTAAAGCATAAAATAAATTGGCTGAATACTTTTGGAGATTCATGACCAAAAAAAAGGCTTCCTTTTGTCTATCAGGATCATAATTATCTCTATGAAGATGGTTATCAAATCTTCTAAATGTAATATGACAACTTGTCATCCTTTCATCATCTTCATCATCCCTTTCAAGAGTGTAGAGTATGCTGCCGATGTGTTCTAAATATTCTAGGGCTTCAATTGATTCTTCATTCATTTCATCCTGCATAGTTTCTGTCCAGAGATATGGAATATCTTCCCTATACCTGACTTCTTTGATAGGATACCAGGCTTCATAATGAGTAAGTAAAGGAATTTCAAGCCCTGAAATACCCAATTGAAGCCCTGAAATAGTTTCGATTTTCAGGAAGATGCTATTAACACTGTGAATATATATACTGGAAAATTTAAGTTGAGAAGTCTGCAATATAAGATAGAATTCGAAAAACTTAAGAGACAACATTGAATTCCTAAACTAGAAGATTTCCCAGATAACAACATAATTCTTAATGGCATGATACAGGTAGATAAAGAAAACTTGACAGAGGTATCTAAGCATAAGTTCAAGTAGTGATTAAATCCTTAATATAAAGGAACAACAAATAAATAGATAAGTGTCTTCGTTTCATTGATACCAGAGAACCTTTCACAATATTAAGACAAAACGCACAATCCTAATTTAATCAAGCGAGATCCCCAAAGCTGGGTATTGATAAATGAACCTGAATCTAGTGCATCAATAGGGCAGTATGCAAATAGTAAGAACTATAAGTATTATAGCCACAAGGGTTGCCTTTAAATACGAGAGGGAAAGATCAAAACATGAAAACCTTTAACAAAAATGAAATAACCTATGAGATATAATACATCATCTTCAGAATGCAAAGAAAGAGAGTAAGCGAAGAAACAGAGTAATATAATCTCAGAGCACGAAAGACAACTCATAGCATTCTTTTCAGTACATACGACAAGTAAATAAATGAATCTATAGGACTTTGCGAGGCTTGCATAAATAATAATAGTAAATTTACATTAACCCAAGATAGAAAACGTTCTTCAAAATTACAGTTCAAAAGGAAAAATTATTCAGTCATACATTGTAACCAAAACCTTGGGTCGAGCCGACTTTAATCACGCAAACAATTTGATTACAGTAGCAACCCTTAAATTAAAAGAACAATTACAATACTTCCAGAAAGAGTAGAGACCTTAGGTCCAAGTTCTCATAAGATGAATACATCGCCTCAAGGGCTAGAGACTCAGGGTCTCATTAAACAAGAGAAGCGAATAATAAGCTTAACCTAGCTAAAATCTAGAAATTCGAAGCTAGAACAAATACCACCACTCTACTATCTTAAATGTGCGACACAAAATTCATAAAGTCAGGGGTCAGAAACTTCAGAAAAGCCCTTCTATCTCTTCTTAGATATAACAATGTCAAGCTCATACCCGTTGAATACCGTAAAGAGATTTTGGATTTTCAACAACCAGAGCTAGGCCACCCGAAACTGCACCTGCAAACCCTGTCAACAAGGCTAGGTTAGAAAATGTTGGCAAATGAATTAATTAATGCTGAAACACATATAAACGTCGCCCTTAAGGTTGAATTTCTTATTCGGGTTGTCGCAAAACACCTCCAACATCCCTGTAGCATTGCCCAAAGCCATAACAACACATTGTGGTCAAGAAGGAAAGGTAGTTAGAGTGCAGAAGGCCTCTTAGAGCAGCGATACATACAAATTAACGGAGGTTAGGCTCATATTTTACCACAGGGAGAAACCCTCTGTGTGAGAACAGGAGCCGAAACCCTCCATTGAAACAACACAACAGTAAAGACCCTTCCCTAGCCCGACCAAGCATAACACAGCCAACAGTAACCTCTACCGTCCGATGCAATGCAGCAAGGAGAGCCCTCTATGGGGCACAATCAACCAAGCAACTAGGAGACAACTGTGCACTACGGAGAAGCCTCCAGAGAAGACTGTCCCTTTTCCCTGAAAAGTGGCCTTCTTTCATTAAAAGTCCTCCATAAATTTTGTACCATCTCGCAACAGACCAACCCTGAATCTTTAATAATAATACATTATATGTAATATGAGGGTTTTGTGTATGATTAGGATAGTCAACTATGTCGTTGACAATTTATTAATAAAAATGAAAACCTTGAAATCATGAGTCCGTTCTACTGATTGTTCAATGGTTGTTAAACATTCCGCCAGAGTCATGTCATCCCATTTATATGGTAATGACAGTTAATTATGTGCTCTTTATAGTTAACCGATAATGCTTATGATAAGCTAATTATGTGCTGTTTACAATTAACACATATTTCTTATGTTAAATTATAATCATTTTCAATTTTTTTTTTTACATGGAGATATTACATGAATTCAGTGAAGTTTTAAATTTCTAAAATGCTTTATAATTTGATTAATTTTAAACTATAATTAAATCTATTATTAAATTTTGTAAATTAGTGTTTTTCTGTATTGTTATATAAAAATAATTATTTATTTTTTTAATATGAAAATTTTATATATTTACATTTATAATTATTTAATTTTTTTTTTATGAAAGTTTTTATATATGTATATTTAAAATTGTATTGATAAAATTTTTCTTGGTTTTGGTTTTGTTCTTGAATATATCTAATTAATTGAATAAAACACATCAATTAATATCATAAAATTTTATTAATTAAAGAAAATAAATTTTTGTTGCCATGCTTTTTGACAGTACTAATTAAAATTACAAAATTTGAATGGTGTGGTTTGCAGAATTTAAATGTTTTTTTTAAAGCGGATTTTTATGACAATAATTTTTTTGAATATATTTTTAATATATGAGTTTCTAGCATATTAATTCATTGTGTTCTCAAATTTACCAAATTTAAAAATATTTAATTAATTTATTTTAGAATATAATTATGATCATGTCCAAAAATAGCACTTAAATAAGGCAAGAAATTGAACTTATAATTTAACATTGAAAAGTGTCTTAACAACATACCAAACAACATACCGGGTCATTATCAATTCAAGATTTTGTAAAATAATTTTTAAATTATTAAAAATATATTATTAGTATAATTTTTGAAATTTTATTTGACAAATATATTCATTATTTATATTTATATATTTAAAATAAATTATTGATAAAAAAATTAATCTAACTAATTGTTATTTTGATTTTTTGTATTTTATAAAATCAAACATCAATGATCATATAAAATATTTATCATTATGAATAATGCCTTTATTCATTAAATAAGAATCGTGGAGTATTATCTTTTCGTTTATTACTGCAAAGTGTTTTTCATGTATTGTATCCATTGATCACAATACAAAGTGTTGTATTTTCTTGCTTGCTTGGGTACTGGTTAACCTTTCCATTAATAACCGACAGCCTTAGTGGGCAGAGTCTCTCCTTACATTTATCTAATAAAATAAAAAAAGAACGAAGCAAAGTCTTGAATATCTCCTCGGGCAGATATTCAATTGCGAACCGGACAAAGTTGATAATGGACACATGGTGTAAAGTTGGATGGAAATCTACTAACAAAATAAGATAAACATAAATTTCTCTTAAATATGAATTTTTTAAAGACTTGAAGCATTCACATGAGATGACCTTTTATTTGTATTTATGCATGGAACATTTTATCATGTTTCATGGCATGGCATGGCATGGCATGATTTACTGATTGATTTTTTGATGAAATAGAGCTTTCAATGGAAGGAAACTTGATTGCAGTTCTAGAAGGATTCCTTCAATTGGAGTTTCATAAAGATCTGTTTGCATGTTATGAGTATTTATTATCAATTGAGTATTTCTCATTTATTGTTTAGTTGGATGAGATGGATACTTCTCGTTAAATACAAAGTTATAGTGGAGTATATTATTGACTATTAAGTTTTGAGGGTTAGTTTAATTGATCGAGTACTTGTTGCTAAAGCACATTGTCACTAGGAGGTTATGAAGTCCTTAGGGTTAGGCTCTACTAAAAAAAGTGACAATCAAATTTTAAGGGAAAAATTGGGTATTATGGAAATTGTGTGTGTGCTATTAGTTTGGTTCGGTGTATAAGAAAAAATGACCATCAAATTTTATAAGATAGGTGAAGCCAATAATACATCGTTATACCAATTTTTTTTTAGCAAATTGTTTGTTAGAAGGATGTAAAGAGTTTAAACAAATTGTTTGTTACTAGGGTATAAAGAGTTTAGAGCTGAAAATTATTCTAATTTAAAAAATGATAATTTCAATGTTTACAATAAATAAAAGAGGCAAGATAAACAACTTTACATTTATAAAAACAAATGGTATAACGATAATAAATATCATATTAGAAAATAGTTATTAGTGAAGGTGAAAGTCTCAAATTTTGATTCAATATTAATATGACTAAAATCTATATTAAAAAAATGAATCATCAACACAGAATCCCATGTTACTATCATAAGTGAAGATTCCAAGGAAGGTGAGCATCTATTCTACCCATAGATTTGTGTGAAAGGAATATTGTTGCAATTTATTGCCTACACCAATAGCCAAATGAAGATGTTTTTATAGAGGCCATTAAGAAGATGGCAATGACAATGACGCCACACTCCTAATCATAGTTTCTTTCACTATGCTTGAACCTCTATAAATTGTATTGGGGGCACTCAATATAATCTTTCAGGATTTCATCCTCCCTCTAGGACATTAAATTTTTTTCTCCCTTTTATCTATCATCCTCCAGTAATCTTGATACTTTTCCAAAAGGTTTTCTTCATGTTATCTCAGGAAGAAATAGATGCATAACCAAGTTCCATGAACCATCTTAATGTAACTTCCTTCAAAGTAGGAGAGAACAACTTTAGTTTCTAGGAATCTGAGGTGTAATCATAACTTCAACATAAAACATCAAATTCAAAGAGAAAATTATCCATATCTTAATTGATTTTTCCCTAAAAATTTGGGAGGGATGACAAAAGAGTTTTATTCATTAGAGCTTGTCCATGAATATTCCCAATAAGGAATTCAAAGGTGGAAACTATGTGATCCTCCATCTCATTCTTCCACAAAATTTTAGGCTTCTACAAAACTATTTTAGGTACTCACTGTTCTCCTAGTTGTGAAAGTTTTTTTGATAGCTTCTCAGGCTACCGTACAACACTCCCTGAGTCTGGGATAGAATTATCAAGAGGCTGCTTGTTTTCAAGACTTAATTCTTGGTATTCCAAATGATTTCCATTTGCACCTCCCTATCCTTGCGACAAGTCTTGATATTCACCTTTTAGTGATACAGATGATTCAAAGATTCTTAAACTTGCTTCTAAGGTAGAGGGCTCACAAGATTCTTTCTCCCAACACAAATGACCCTTGAGATTCCATCATCTAAGGAATAGTTCCAAAAGTAGATAATTTATGGGATCATATTTTATGAGAATTTGTTCTTGGGGTAGGTGGCTTTACCTTTGCTTTTGAGATTGATTCCTCGATAAATTTTACTTTTCCTAAATAATGGTTTTTCCTTCATCTACATCCCCTTCTTACTACATGATTAGTATTTTTGGGGACCCAACATTTCTCTTCTTCTCTATTCATGCGACCTATGTGTCCTGACTCTTTTTGAGGTTGATCTCACTTTAGTTTGTCGAAGTGATGCATAGGTTCTTACCTCCCATCTTACCACCTTGTCTCCTCAGACTTAGGAACACTTATATTCCACTATATCTTAGAAATGCATCTATGAAAATAAACACTACTATTTATGCTTGTGCACCTTTAATAACCTCCTCGAAAACGACACCAAAATGTTGGGAAAATTATTTATCTTGATAAAAAAATCAATTGCTCACACAAATTATCAATCAGGGTAAGTCTATGTACTTCAAGTTTATCATGCACAATATATGCAACAACAACTTACAACTAATATTGAATAATCCATAATTATGGCTAAGTTTATTCTATAAGAACTTAGCACTCAATCAACCCAAAAGTTGTTGTAACTATTCACATTTGCATGAATGGAAATCAATTCACAAAAGTCTCATTTCCAAACCCTCATTTACATAGAAGTAACACTCTACACATATTGCTATAAATGAAATCACACATTTAGAATAAAATATCACTTATATATTCTAAGATCACTCTTGTAGGGAAAAGAAATAAAACTCATTGAAAACAATTCTTCAATTGCACAAAAACATTCAATCACAACCACGCACAACCATCAATCCAATCAGAATCAACCCACTCATTAAATGCAAATGTATTAGACGTAATAACAACTAATATATGAGTAGTAGGTTATAAAAATATAATAATAATTGAACAACAATAGCAACACACAATTATTAGTAAGGATCAATCCAGGAATAACTATGAAAACACACAAGAAATCTATATTAAATATTTTGCAACCTAACTTAACCAACAATAATGAAAGTATATCAACAAGAATATATAACAATGATAAATTGAAACTTTAACAAGAATTAATATACTGTAACCTACAAGAGAATTAAAATAAAACAAATATGCTACCTCTGCAAACACAACAATTTGTGATAAAGAGGAGGGTCCTTCCTCCTTAGCAGGGAGAGAGTAAATCACAATGCATAGGATAGCACAAAAACACATGAATAAACCACTAAATCATAAAATATTGCATTAGCTCTCAAATAAAATACAAGATGCACAATCTGAAAATTTTGGTACCGCTCCTAGAACAAGGCAAATGGAACCTATCTTATAGTTTTTTCTCCTATCTAATATTGGTACCAAAATAAGTGATGAGAATCTTTCGATTCTCAGGCTATTCAAGTTGATTTTTTTTTCTTAAACAAATTACTAGAAATAAAAGCAATGCCATAATGGTGTCTCATTTTAGTGAGTAACTAAAGTAGAGGATTATAACTATTATATCTGAGTTAGATGATTTGTTAAGAGAGGTCAAATCCTTGCTAGAATAGTGGTATTGGTCGACATGGCTGATTAGGAGTGCATATATCAACGCCTAGAAATGGCACTGAGAAAATAAAGTACACATTAGCATGAAATAGAGTATTAGCATCATAATAACAACAAATCTAATGGTTTGGTGTGATAATGTCACAAAATACTCTAAGAGAATCATCACATCATTTGTGAAAAAGGGAGTAGTAGCATCTTAACAAGCTAAGCCATCCTGTAAACATCCTTCTTGTCTCTTTGTCAGTAAATTCACCCAAAAAAAATATCCTCTCATCAAATGCAAGCAAAACTACATAAGTTAGGGTGCCATGAAATAATGGCATACTTGTTGGAAATCATGACACTACTGGGAGGGCGGGGGCGTGAATCAATAGTGTAGGAATTTTACCAAATAAAAATTTTCTTTTACTTTGTGCACATCATTAAATACTTCAGTAATAACTTAAATAACCATAACATAAATTGATGTCAACAATCACAATGGAACACACAAGAACAAGTAATTTTCAAAAATTCTCTTCAATTCATTCACAGGGCAAGCTACAACTCACAAATGCAATGTCCTGGATGCAACTTGTAGGAAGAAACAACTCCCTAATTTTTCAGCTACAATTGAGTGGAGCAACAACCCCAACTATTCTCCAGCACCCACTGGAAGGAGCAACGACCACTAATCAACAAGAGAAAACTTTCTTCAGACACTCACTGTTCCATATTTCATCCATTTTCACACTAGGATCAATGAATGCCTTCTCCTTTAAAAAAACATTAAATCTTTGTCACCACTTCAGAAAACAACTTCACCATACCAACACCTTGTTAAACCAGAAGTTGTCTCATTTTTTTTCCTGCTTGCTCAGGCATGCTTTTATAGTTTTTCTCTTGCTAATTTTGGCTTCTTGAATTTTTGCATGCATTAATATATTTTTCCTTTGTCCTGTTCATTTCAGTCCTCTGACTGTTCACCAAGTTTTTTTTTATTCCACTACTGCTGTTTGAAACTCAAACTCTAAGTTTTCTGTTATTTTTCTGCTTATTTTTGCAATTTTTGGTACTTAACAAGTTTTAGCTGTCATTTTCTATGTTTATCTGCAATTTAATTTGGCTTGACTGCTAAAACTGCTGTCAAAACTGATTGTACCACCTTTTTTCCTTTAAGCTCCTTTTGCTCGACTCCCTTACATGTTTTTCCACCATAGAACTAGTCTCTATGACCACGACATAATACTTTGGGCACTAATCTTTTTTGAGCCCTACCCAGGCCGATTACTTGTATAAATGGTTCTGCACCATTGGTCATGCTTCTACGCAAAGTGACCAAGGAGTTGGTGCTTAGCTGCTCCAATAGCCTTTGCGACTCTTTATATCCTCTGCACCCCTAGTTCGTACCTATGGAATATGGCCCAATGCGGGCACTTAGCCTGTAGCCCCCAACATCCCAATACTTTCATCTATGTGCCCCTGTACTCACCTGCCTGGATCATACCTCCAAGTTGACGTGTCCTATGGGGATTGCTCGATGCTTCTCTTGATCAGTTGCCACTGTGCCATGGTGGCCTGAATCCTACTACCTGATGCCTCCGGTAAGTGCCCATTTTATACCTTGTCGGGTTCATCCTTATGGGATGTCATGTCCTATGGGGTCCTCCTGATACTCTTCTCATTGGATGACTGTTGTCATGATGTTAATGTTGACGTCTTCCGGCTCCCGCTACCCAGAAACACCTCTTACACACTTATTTCAATATTACGGGATGATCCCACTAGGATGACATCATGCTGACATCACCAGGTACACCTAGTGCCTCCGGAGTGGTGACATGTGTCACCAGGAAACAAACCAATTGGGTGCCCAAAAATGCCAAATATGCATGCCACATGTCCACCCCTTATTGGCTAGTGCTAACATCATCACTGTCATCATCCAGGCCAATTGCTTGCTGCCACCTGTCTTGTGTTGGAGGAGAGAGAAAGGGTTCGAAGGTCTTGGTTTTGCAACCAATTCCTTTGTTAATTTGTTTTTATGAAAAATTCCAGGTTCAAGCACTTCTATCCTCGACATCACTCCTCAGGAGATTTTGGCTTTAGGAGGACTTACTCTAGGGTGGTTCTCTGCCATTGATCTACACTATCAGCGATGTGGGAAACCACTTCTCATGATCATCAAGATCTCTATCTATGGTGCTGCCAGTAATCTACCATGTGTCCTAGTGCTTTCCTCCTCGCGCTTAGCCATGTGCTCTCCAAAAACATTTCTGTGGATTCCTTTCCGGGCTACTATTGCCGGGTGGGTTCCATCCACTCAATGCATCCCAACGCTTTTCACTTGCGTCATATTTAAAACCTCCGGGGTGCAACCGTCGGGGTACCAATACCGGGATGGCATCATCTTACTCCTCCTCTATCCAATGAACATGATTTCCACTATGAATGTGTCAACCACTTCTACCTAGAGCTTAGCGTAAAGGCTTTGCCAGAATTTCTACTGAGTTTGGCATTTAAGCCAACTTTGGATACATGCCAAAAGCTCACCCATACACTTTTTAACTCCACAAACTTGATTTATAGTCATAGATCTTTGACTAGATCTATCTTTCAAACCAAGAGGACATTTTCGAACTTCCAAATACCATTAGCATTTTTTTTTTCAAAACTCTTTCCATCTGAGTGGGTTTCATCTGCATCAGAAATGATCTGTTACATAAAAAATGGATCCAAAGCCTCTGTACCATTCTGCTGCCATGGTGCTCCTTAAGTCTTCTCCCTTAGAACTTTTTTGACACCCGTGTCTCTAGCTGACACCTTCTGACACCTGTTGACATTAATGACAACATATTTCCAACATTCCCCCACTTTGGCATTGATGGTAACACCACAATCAAACAAAACAACTTTTTCTATTGTAAAAACATACCAACATATATTGTCTCCTTTGAGTGTTGCTCCCTGTGAGATAAGATTTTATGTTTCTGTAGTAGTGGTGCTGGTATTGTTGTCACTATGAATCTCCCCTTTTTATCCTATGGATTTATCCTCCCATAGACCTCTCCCCTATTTTTTAATTTTCGTTTGATTTCATTTCTTTAGATATCTCCCCCTTTGACATCAATGGAAAAGGCACCATCATGCTCCCCCTATCGCCATACTCCATCTTTCAACATTCTTATTGATCTCGTGGACCTGGAAGATTCACATTGATATGCTAAGAATGCAATAACTTCCTTTCTTCTTGTTAAAGGAAGAACTAGTGGAGGGAGGCATGAGGCACAATTGCCAGTGTTTGCGTTAAGTACTCAAACTGTTATCTCGGAAATGGCTTGGTGAAGATATCAACACATTTCTCTTTGGTAGGTACATAATCCAACTTCACAATTTGAGCTTCAACTTGCTCTCTCAAGAAATGATACTTAATGGGGATATGATTTGTTTTGGAATGAAAAATTGGATTCTTTGACATACTTATTGTACTTGTGTTATAAAAAATAATGGGGATCAACTAATCATAAAACAATTGTACATCTTGCAATAATTCGGTAAAATAAGAAGCTGTTGCAATATATTATGCTTCAACTGTAGATAAGGAAATGGAAACTTGATTCTTTCTCAACCATGAAACTATATTTTCTCCAAGAAATAAAGCACCATCACTTGTGCTTTTTCTATCATCCACATCACCTGCCCAACCAACATAAGTATAAATAGTAAATGAAAAAATGTTACCTCTTGGGTACCATAGTCCATAGTCCAATGTTTCTCTTAGATATCTGAGAATTATTTTGGCTGCTAATAGATGGCTTTGTCTAGGAGCTGCTTGAAATCTTCCAACTATAGTAATAGCCTGCATGATATCTAGTCTTGAATATGCCAAAAATAAAAAGGCTGCCAATGATGGATCTATATAAGGTCTAGTCCACTTCTAGAGATTAATCCATCGTACTAAGCTTGCAAACTATCACCATTGGAGTGCTCATTAAATAACATTCTTCCATGCCAAATTTCTTTAAAAATTCCTTCAGATACTCGCCTTGAGAAATAAAAACGCCTTTAGGGGTTTGTGCTATCTACAATCCAAAGAAATATGATAGATCTCCAAGTATGGACATCTCGAATTTGACCTTCATATCAACTCTAAATTCATTGGTCAATAAATCTGAATCACTAGCAAAGATGATATCATCAACATATACAACCACTATAATGAGTTTTCCATCCTTTTCTTTGACATATAGGTTGCTGTCAGCTACACCTCTTTTTAATCCACACTTGAGCAGGTAGTTGTATAGCTTGGAATACCAAGCTTTAAGGGCTTGCTTAAGACCATACAATTCCTTCTTATTTTTGAAAACATAATATGGTTTTCATGTCAGCTGAAAACCTTCTAGTTGTTCTATGTAAAATTCCTCCTGTAACTCTCCATTAAGAAAAGCATATTCAACATCCATTTGATAGATTTTAAATTTTTTAAAACAAGAAAATGAAAAAAACATTCTTATTACTTCTAATCTAGCAACAAGAGAAAAATTTTCATCAAAATCCAAGCCTTCTATTTGAGCATAGCCTTTGCATACCAACTTGGCTTGATTTCTTACGACTTATCTACAATCATTTAACTTATTCCTGAAAACCCACTTTGTACCAATGAAATTCTTGTTAGGAGGTCTTGGAACAAGCTCCCAATTTTGATTTTTCTCTATCTGATCAAATTCTTCATTCATTTCCTTTAACCAATGTTGATCTTGACTAGCCTGAACAACATATTTTGGTTCCTCCATGGACAATAGGGCAACATGTGCTTGCGTAGGGGCATTGAGCAACTTCTTTCTTATCTACACACCAATATTTAATTCACCAACAATATGATTATCTAGGTGATGTTTTTGTACATTCCTTGTGGGATCTCTGACTTGAGGACTAGAGGGATCTTCCTTTATTTCTTCTGCAATTGCCTCATCATTCAAATCGCCAATGCTTATTGATTCAAGAACAATGGCTTTTTCAAACTATTTCACTTCTTGATCATCGTGCTTATCCACCTTTACATCAATGCAATCAATGATTCTCTTGGCGACTTTGTTGTAGCATATGTACCCCTTCTTTCTATGTGAATAACCCTAAAAAAATGCCTTCATCTGCTCTGGCCTCGAATTTTCCAAGTTTTTCATCATTTCTCTTGATGTAGCATCTGTTGCCAAAATTTTTAAAGTGTTTGACTATTGTAGGTATACCACACCACAATTCATAAGGAGTTTTGTCACTTTTTGGTCTGAGATGGGATTTATTGAGAATAACTATTTCTGTATGAATTTCCTTTTCCCAAAACCTTTGCTGAACATTATTTTCTTTCATTATCGCTCTGGCTAACTGTTGCACTAACCTATTTGCTCTTTTTGCTACACCATTTTACTGCTAAGTCTTAGCTATTGTAAATTGTCTTTTGATGCCATTCTTCTTACAAAATTCATCAAATTCCTTTGAAGTGAACTCACCTCCATTATCAAACCTTATGATTTTGATTTTGCAATCAATTTCATTTTTCAGCCATGGCTTTGAACTCTTTAAGCTTCTCAAAAGCCTCAGATTTCTCTATGAGAAAGGAAATCCACATCATCCTACTGAAATCATTAATTATTAGCATAAAATATAGTTTACCTATGGTTGAATGCATTCTAGATGGTCCACACATATCCATGTGTACCAGCTGCAATGGCTTTGCTGATGAGTTCTCCTTTTCCTTGAAAGGAACTTGATCTTGATTTTCCAATTGACAAGATTTGTAGATTATGTTCTCTAGTTTTGAAATCCTGGGCAATTCCTTGACTGAGTTTTTCTTGCTTAGCTTGAAAATCTGGTCAAAATTTAGATGTTCAAGCCTTTTGTGCCATAGCCAACTCTTGTTAAACTTTTGCAAGCAACACTTTTCAGTCTTCTCTTTGAGCACATAGACATTATTTTCTCTTTTTACAGCCTCAAAAACTATCTCAGTTGTGTCTGTGGACTTGATTTGGCAATTTTTGTCTTTAAAAACCACATCATAGCCTTGATCACACATGTGAGACACACTCAACATATTATGTTTCAACCCATCAACATACAAAACTTTCTTGGTGTTACCTTTTCCATTTGATAGACTGACCACTCCTTTCACAATTATTTTGCCTGAAGCATTGTTTCCAAAAGTCACATTACCTTTGTCAACTGTATTCCAAGTTAGAAACTTGATTCTATCTCCTCTCACGTGCTTGGCACAACCACTATCCACATACAAATAACTACCACCATTGTGAGTATACCAATAAATACCACGTTGCTTTGTTTTTTCATTTTCTTTCTAAACCTTTGGCTTCTGCTCAATTTACTCAATAGATGGTCTTGTCTTCTTTTCTTTAAGCCTGCAATTCACTAACATATGCCCAAAATTTTTGCATTTAAAACATTGCACTTGATAATTCAGGGGAGCACAAGAATTATTATCCTTGGGTCTACTACTTCTTTGTTGAATTCTTCTACTATATCTGAGCTGCTTGCATGATAAATTTACTCTACAATTTTCTACTTTATGGCCATAGTTGGTGCATGTAAAACAATATCCTAGGAATACATCATTGTACATGGATGGTTTCCCTCCGTGCGAAGCATAATTTTGGGCAGTTCGATTTGCATGGAAAATGTACTCCCTTTGTTGTTGTTGATTTCTCTTTCGCTAAGTAAGTGTCTCTTGCTGTTATGTAGGCCTTTCTTTTTTTTCAACAAAGGTAATTGTATTTTTACCCTTTAATTTAGCTGCTGCACTGGACTCAACATCAAAACCAAGACTAATTTGATCTTTAGAAAACGTTGAGCCTCCAAAATCTCATTTAAATTTTCGGTTCCTTTGCTAGATTTTTGACTGAAACTGAGCTATGTTTTAGCCTTATACAACTCCTTCTTCAGTAATACAATTTCTCCTTCCAACTTCTTGCATATTTCAGCCTTTTGATTCAAATATTGGTTTAAGGAATCTTGTATTTTATTACCTTCTTCTAATTGCAGAAGCAATGGCTAAACAACCTCAACTTTTTCTTTTATCAAAGACTCCTTTTGGATTTTGTTTTTCTTCCTCAACCTTTCAATTTATTGAAGATCACTTACTAGTTCTCCTTCAAGGTCGAATTATGCTTCTTTATTATCAACGTTAATAGCCTCGACTTGTAGATTTTCGATGGCCATAAGCATGAATTGTTTAGAGATATCATAATCTCTGTCCTCATCTGAGGAATGGTTGGGCTCACTTTCAAAGGAGCTCCCTTCTTGAACATAGGAACCTTTCGTCTTAGCCTTCTTTTCTGTCCTTTTGAGCCTTCTTGAATTTTTCTTTAGGATCATAATCATTTTTCTTATTTTTAGGATACTTTGATGAATAATGACCAACTTTTCCACAACTAAAACATTTAAAGGCAAACTTATCTTGATACTTTCCTAATCCTCGCTTGAGCTTCCTCACAAAGTTAGATTTTTCTTCATGTTATTCACAACATGAGTCATCATGTTCATCCTTGCACTTCTTTTCTGCTTTGAAGGTTGATTCTTTGGTTGCTGACTTGTCTCTCGATATCCTCATCTCATAGTCAGTGAGTATTCAAAGGATTTGATCTAGATTGAGAGTTCTCATATTTTCCATTTATTCAATGGATGACACCTTGGGATTAAACCTCTCAAGAAGAGATCTTAGTACTTTTTGAACTACCACATCTTCATCTAGCTTCTCATCAAGGCATCTTATGGTGTTCACAACTTCATCAACTCTTGCAATATCTTCATCATCATGCATTCTCAATGATTCAAATTAGATCCTAAAACATTGGAGTTTAGCTTTCCTTACCTTGTTGTGTCCTTCATAGCAGCTACTCATCTTGTCCCAGATTGCTTTGGTAGATGTGCAATCCATTACTTTAACAAAATCTGATTCAGGTAGGCCAACAAGAAGGGCATGCATTGCTTTAACATTGCATGTGAACTCCAACTTCTGATATTTGGTGACCACTACTAGAGGTCTTTGATATTCTTCTTCCATAACATCCCACACATCAACTCTAAGTGATTGAATGTAGGTTTTCATCCTCACTTTCCAAAACACATAGTTTGTTCCATTGAACATAGGTGCCTTATTGGTATAACCTCCTTCCTGGTTTTCCATGGTCCTTGATCTTTCTTCCAGCTATAAAATTGATCTGAATAAACCTTGCTCTAATACCAATTATTGGAAACTAGGACACTACTGAGAAGGGGGGGTGAATCTGTAGTGTAGGAATTTTACCAAATTAAAGCTTTCTTTTACTTTGTGCACATCATTAAATACTTCAATAATAACTTAAGTAACCATAACAAAGATTAATGTCAACAATCACAATGGAACAAATAAGACCAAGTAAATTTTAGAACTTCTCTTCAATTCATTCATAGGGCAAGCTACAAGTTACTTGCAAATACAATGTTCTGGCTACAACAAGCAAGAAGCTACAACTCCCTATTTTTCATCTACAACTGAATGGAGATATAACCCTAACTATTCTCTAACACATTGGAAGGAGCACGTGAGGAGAACCAACCCCTAATCAACACACTACAACTTTCTTTATACACTCACTATTCCATCTTTCATCCATTTTCACACTAGGATCAATGAATGCCTTCTCCCTTCAAAAAAATTAAATCTCAGTCACCACTTCATAAAACAACTTCACCATACAAAAACCTCGTTGCACCAGAAGCTATGTCTCAATTATTTTTCCTTTCTGCTTGCTCGAGCCTTCTTTTATAGTTTTTCTTTTACTAATTTTGGCTTCTTGAATTTCCGCGTGCATCAGTATTTTTGACTTTTTACTATTCGTTTAAATCATCTTGGGGATGTTACATTTTGGAATGATTTGAATCAAATAACCAAAACTCAATAAGGGAGTGATAAATTAAGGCGAGATTATGGACCAACGAGACTCTTTAATCTTAAAGAATCCTATGGAATTATAGTAGGTTATGAAATTCTTCCAGAATCAACCAACTTTTCCTCCTATAATACCTAGGTCAAGATGTGGAAACATAACCTATATCCAAAGTTATCCATGTTTTTATGGCTTATGGCTCATGGAAAAACTCTCACTTGGGAAATAAAAGCAAGGATTTTAGGGTCCTTTTCAATTCCACATTTTCTTATAGGAATATGAAACAACAAGGCCTCTATTTAATTCCAATAATTTTGTCTCTTCTGAATGAGACAAGGGAGCAACCCTATTTTCCCAATATGATCATAACAAGGAGGACATTAAAGCCATTTTCATTCACTAGAAAGAAAATTCCTTCAAAAATCTAATCGTTTCCCACACTTGGAAACTCTTGCCATGATTTCTCTTATGAGAGACATGGAATGAAAGGAATTTTCAAATCTTCAAAGGCCTTAAAGCTTCAAAGAATTTTGTATAGGAAAACATTATGAAATCCATCATATAATCTATCCTCATCTCCCTCTGGTATTCCTAGGATTGATAGGGAAATCCATTAGAATCCATCATCTTTCAATCCTTGAACTTATATCCTCCATTAGCCTCTCCCCTTATTCTCCTCTACTCCCCACCCCCTTGCACCTCAGTTCATGGTAACCCCCTCCTCATGGTTTTACCAATTTAATAAACTTTGATCGTGCCTTCAAAGTCAATTCAGGACCAACAATTTATGGAGTGTTTAGGAAAATTGTAGGCTCATCCTTCACATGTATGCATTATCCTTAGGCATATACTATAACAATTATGCAAAGTTATATGTCATAGAGTATGACCTTATGAATATTGTTCAACATAATTTCTCTAGTCTTATCATTGAAGGTGATTCACATCTCATCAAATGATTAAAAATATTTTAAATGATACTCCTTCTTTTAAGGTATCAAATAGTTGGTGCCTTGCAAGTGGTTTAGAAAGGGTTATTAATATCCGTTCTTGAATCCTTGTTGTTCTCCCTTCCCACATTAGACTCTTAAAGATTAAACTAGTAGATAAAATGGAAAATGAGGGTTTGTCTTACAAATTATCCCCCATTGATATTTAATGGGACATGTTGATCTCCCCCCTCTTAAAGAACCAATGCTCTCAAATTCCTTTAGTTGATTTTTCCTCTCCCCCACATTGAATATTTATCAAGGTTTCCAATCCATGAACTCTTGTGCATTGATTACATGATCTCCAACGCTCATGGCTTGGGACATTTGGAATTTTGTAATTACATGCATGTAATAAATTTGTCACTCAATGGAAAGGAAGGCCATTTCATCCACACTCTAGTTATTATCATGACCCTACGCAGGAAAATTGTCTCATTTGGAGTGGTTGGAGTGCAACATTAAGTATGGAGGTACTGAATTACTCATGGCATGAAGTGTCCAAATTCTTGGTAATTAATATCGGTATATTTCCATGGATATTACTTCTGGTAAGTATCCTTGCATTCCTTAGATGGATTTCTTGCTATTTTTGTCCTTTTATTTTCAATTCTAGAATGTTCTATCACCTCCTTGACAACCTCCCTCCTGTACATTTTCCTCCAATCATTTTAATTTCCCTTTTTTATTTCTTCTCTCCACTTTAATGGATCAACTTAAAATACTCTTGTTTGACCTTTTGTTGTATCCCTTTCTTGTCCATTTTCAGTTTCTATTTAGTTGACATTTTATGTTATCTCCTCTTTTTCCCGACAATTTGTTCCTATGCCTCTCTCCTATCATATTGTCTATTTTTTATAATTCGTTGCCAAGGAAACTCTAATTCTAACCAAGTTTTCAATATGTGTGAGTAACCTCCTCGAACCTGGGCCTAGGCCAATGCAAAGGCCTCTACTAGCTACTTTTAGGAGTTCACCACTTGGTTTTCTTGAGAAAGATGGATGTTGCAAAATAGGAGGCACAGATTAAGCGTAGATTTATATTAGACATAGAGGTGGAGAAGAATGTTCGGCAGTGGCTTCTTGACATGGGAAAACATGCTCTAGAAAAATGCAATACATACAAACAATGGATTTTTATTAGTATATAAACACTATAATGGACAAAGTTTTTTTAAAAGAAATGAAGCATAAGAGTAAATTCATTTGTGTATATATTCCTTGTAGTAATAGGTCAACAAGTTGGATAACAAAGTTTCAATGTTAGTTAAGTAATTTCCCAACTTGGACTTCCACAATAGTGAAGGCAGTGATCAAGTTCTATCTTGCACCATGCTGCATACTCATAGTTAAGTATGATATTGTTTATAATGCTTTTGCTACTTTGTAGAATTTATAGAGTAATTTAGCCTTATAATGAAATACTCTTGCATTTTATATTCCAGCTATTTAGATAAATGCATGTTCAAATACTCAGTTAAGCATTTTAAAACTTTGTTTTTAATATTTACGACTTTAGACTTATCTCTAGACTTATAGTTTCACCACAAAGTATAAACTTCTTTTTTTTATTATATATATATATATATATATATTATATATATATTATTAAAAGTTAAACATTTAAATTTTTTTTATAAAGCATTAATTGATAAAAATTACTTTTATTTTAAGAATTTACCTTATTTTAACCCTTTGAAATAATATAAATTCTTCAAATTTCCCACTCTACAAATATATAAATTCCAATATTTTCCGTACTCCTAAGATATACTCAATTGAATAAGGGCACAAGCAATTCAAACTTGATACAAAAAGCTTTGGTAAATCTCTGTGATAAAGTATTGTTGAGTGCACTATGATGGGTTTTGAATTTGTTACAATATAGTGATAATGATGGCCTTGAATGAAGGATATTTTTTTTTGATGTACAATGCAATTGAAATGCAGTGTGAATTTATAATTTAATATTTAAGATGTTTGATGCAAGTTAATGAAAATATATTTGAATGTATATGGAATTAATTTAGAAGGTAATATTTTTATTTTATTTTGCTAAATTGATATAGATATATTTTAATAGAGATTTACTATGGTCCGGGAAGAATCAAATATCTTGATATAAAAAATTTCAAAAGATTTAATCTTTTTAGACACTTAATAAATTTATGGTTAACATATATATATGAATTTTCATTCTTTAAATTGAATATTTGAATGTATAAATGGATACAAGTTCTTAAAAATTTCCTTGGACACTTAGATTGTGTAGATTGCACAACTTAAATTTGCAATTCTAACAAATCTTTGCTAGATTTCAGACAAAATTGACCAACAAAAAATACGTAAAAATGAGCAAAATGTAAAATAGTGAGACTATTTGAAAAGTTTTAAAATGTTCTAACCATAATAATTTATTGTTTTCAAGTGCTTTACAAATCCATCTTAACCACAGATCTAGTAAGCCCCTAGAGGAGTCAAATTTCTTGAGGTGAAAACTTGTAAAAAGATTTTCACCTTAGATTTGACCCCTCAACTTTTTATAGATTTGACCCCTTTTAATGTTCAATAAGACTAATATGGTCTATTAGACCTTAAGAAAGTAAGAGATTAATTGAGATTCTTTAACCATTTATTTATTTATTTATTTATTTATTTATTTATTTATTTTATTTTTATTTTTTTATTTTTTTTATTTTTTCGATTGAAAGAAGGTAGAGAATATTCCTAGAATCACCATAGTTTTGTTGACTTAACAAGTCAAGAAGGTTCGTAGTGTGACAAATCTTTTGAAAGTTAGAATAGATGTGAGTAAAAACTGGGAAATCCAAGAGAAGGTGCTTTTCATCTTCAACCCTCTTAGTATCACAAAGGCGACAGACTCTTTCATCCCAAAGCGTTTTGGGAATTGATCAATGCTCGTTTCACTTTTTTTTTTTTTTTTTTCTAAGTAAAACTATTATATTGAAATAAGCAAAATAATAATACATCGAGGCTCCAACCTCTGCGGTGCATAACAACGTTATGTCATGATTGTCAAAAAAAGAAACTCGACTGCCCTTCGAGGGGAAACCAATCCGAGTGAGATTACAACAAAAAACCCGCACAGGGGTCCTAGTTCAAAAACAATTAAAACACACCAAAAGGTTTGAAAAAACAGGAGTAAAAACCTCAGACAACAAGCTTTTAAAACCTCTGTTGATCTACAAGGCGACACCTGACAACTAGACATATGGGTTGGGCGCTCTGACCATGCAAGGGACCCCCTCGATGTCGTATGGGTTGGGCTCTTCCATAATGAGACACGTGTACTCATCCTCTGCTGACGTGTCACACGGGATGCCACTTGTTGTTTGAATGCCTACTGAGTTGCCCTCCACTGCATGCATGCCTGATGTGTCATCCGGGGTGCCACTAGCAGCCTTCGTGCCACCCTCTCTGCCCTCAGCTGCATGCTTGATTCCATCCAGCTCTTTGCCATGGAGAATTTTAATTTTCCCAACCTTCTGCTACTTTCCTGGTTCATTGTAATCCCTGTTCCTCTTAGCGGCCTTTTGCTTTGCACCGTTGTTCCTTTACCCTGGTCTGTAGTCGTGGGTCTGAGCATCTTGATCGGCCTGCGAACTTGTATACTCATTGAAGGTTATGTTAACCGTGGCTACGATTTCTGGCCAACTCAGCGAACTCTGGAAGCGAAATTGGGTGGTAGGGTGAGAGGGGTGAGGGGGGGTGAGGGAATTATCTGTTTGGGTGGCAGCATTTGTGCTTTGGATGCCATGGGCCTGTGACTGTCCTCTACCACTGCACGTATCTGGGTATCTTTCGGAGAAGGGACCATAGGAATGAGCAATGGATGTGGAGGAGAATGGAGCAGCAGAATCAGGGCTGGGCATTGCAGGGGGTGGCGTATTCTTCCGTCTCGACTAACCCCGCGTCTGCTCCGCATGCGATGTCGAGTTCTCACCATGATTGTGATGATCTCAAGATTTGCAGGTGGGGAGGCGGAGGATTCTCGAGGATTGAATTGGTTATGCCAAGGAAGAACAAAGGAATTCTGAACGTGAGATGGATTAGGGGAATTAGCAGGTGGCTCAGAGAAGGGACTAGCTGCAGAGGCCGAGTGGAAGGCGAATTGGCAGACCAGGCTTTGAGTGAAGTGAGTTCTCGGGCCTAAATCAATGCAACAGAGGAGATTGCAGCGCCTCCCCGTGGTAGTGCGAGAACTAGGTGCTGCAGTAGCCTGAGGGCAGCGACAATGCAGAGGCAGAGGATAATGGACAGGAGTGGTGGTATGATTATTGTTAGAGGCCATCTTTACGTGGAGTTGAGGTGGGTAGTTGCTGACTAGTTAAAGACGATGCCCACATAAATGCCATTTATGGATGGTGTTAATGCCATTTCTAGACTGATGTGCCGAGTTACAGAGGGCCATGTGGTATGGCCACATGCCGTCCCATCCTGCCGCCACCTTACTGTCTTTGCTAAGCACCTGCATTCGAGAAACGCTCGGTTTCACTTTAAAGATCATGAGAATTAGTTATTATCTTCGCAATATTCATTTTCTTCTTAGCATTGGTCAAGAAAAAGATATATATATATATCTATATATATATATATATATATATATAATATAATATATATATATATAATATATATATATATATATATATATATATATTATATATATATATATATATATATAATATATATATATATAATATATATATATATATATATATATATATATATATATAATTTACATTTTTCATTTTTCTAAATTTCTTTTTTTAATGCATGGATAGATTCAATACCTTCAAAATCCCTTTTGACACTTGGATTATGTAGACAACAAAGCTTAAACTTGTAATTCCAACAAATATTTGTTGGAATCCATAAAATTGATAGAAAAATATACCTTAAAAAGGGCCAATATGTAGAATAGTTGTTGGGTGTCTGTTATATTCTTTTTATGACTAGTCCCACGTGTGGGAGGGGGGTGATAGCTCTCCCTGTTTGTTGCATCAGGCACAGTAGGAGGGGCAGTAGCCCCCCTCTACGGGGTCTGGGGCAGTGCCCTGAGGAATTTTTTTTTTTGGACCCTATATTAGGTGGGTGGACCTACCTATGGTATTGTGTGTGGTTTTCGCACATGGTTTTAGGCATGATGGTTTTCTTTCCATGGTATTTTGTAGATTCGGTCAAGGGAAATATGATTATGTTCTAATCCAAGGTTAATGGATTGGGGTTTATCGATGCTTTGACATGTATATATATGTATTGTAACATTGAAACTAATATAATGAAAAATCAATATGGTAGTCCCAGTTTTGGGATCTAGGTGAAAATATTTGTGTATATTTGTTTTATGTTTTATGTTCTCACCATTGTTTATTTTTTGTTTTTAGAATTTGTATGCAAGTAATTTTTGTATGGGGTTAAAACTTACATTTGGTATAAGAGATATTTTGGCTTCAAGGGGATGCCTTTGCTGCTGAGGGGTTTTGCTTAGGTCTGTGGTAGACCCTATTCAGTGGGAGATCTGTGGGATCGACTCTTGTGGTGAAAGAAGATGGCATGCAGTGGAAATATAGAGATCGAGAAATCTAATGGTCAGAGTTTTGAGTTGTGAAAACTCAAGCTAGAGGATCTGTTGGTGGATAAAGATCAATGGAAAGTGGTAGATTTGAGTACTAAACCAACGATAATGTTAGCTGAAGACTGGGCGAAGTTAGATCAGAAGGCAAAGAGCACAATATGGTTGTGTATCTCAGATTCAATATTGTTGAATGTATCAAGGGAAGCTTCGATGAAGGTTTTGTGGGACAAGTTAGGGACTTTGTACCAATTTAAGTCTCCGGTGAATAAACTGTTCCTATGGAAAAAGTTGTATAACCTGAGGATGCAGGATGGAGACTCGGTGACAGAGCATCTGAATGCCTTTAATATTATGGTAAACCAATTGTTATCTGTTGATATAAAAATTTTAGATGAAGATAAGTGCATCAGTTTGTTGTGTTCTCTACCAGATTTGTGGGATAGTCTGGTTGTTACAATAGGTAGCATTGTGACTGCCTTGCAGTTTGATGAAATAGTCTCATCCTTGCTGTCGGAGGAGATGAGATGGAAAAATACAGAGGAACAGAATGGTGATGCCTTTTCTATATGAGGACGATCTCTTAACAGAAACAAAAATGAATCCTTGAATTGGAGATCTAACTTTAGAGGGAGATCTAAATCTCCAGGAAAACCTGTAAAGGTGTGCTAGAAATGTGGAAAGGAAGGGCACTTCAAAAAGTATTGTAGATCTAAATCTCCCGAGAAAGGAAAGGGATATGATGATGCTCCTTCTACAGAGGCAAAAACCACCTCAGATGAAGGTGGGGATGTGTACTTGACTTCTTCTTCAAGTACACATGTAGACCATGAGGGATGGTTGATTGATTCAGGTGCATCCTTTCACTTCACTCCCCACAGGGAGTGGTTCTGTGAGTATGATAAATATGATGGTGGTGATGTCTTCTTAGGGGATGATAGGAAGGCTAGAATCATTAGTTGCGGAAAAGTAAAGTTGAAGTTGCAAGGTGGAAGAATTAGAACACTTTCGGGTGTTATGCAAATTCCTACATTGGCCTGAAATTTGATTTTTGTAAGCAATCTAGATGATGCATGTGTAAAAACAATGTTCGAGAAAGATACCTGCAAGTTGGTTCGGGGAGCATTGGTATTGATGTAGGGACTTTGGATTGGAACTTTGTACAAGCTTTAAGGTAGCACTGTTATTGGTGGGTGCAACTATTCTGTGGTTCCCGAAAGTGGAGCAAAAAATCTAGTTGTCTCTGGAGAAAAGACCATGCTATGGCATCAAAGGCTTGGACATATTGGAGAGAAGGGCCTTTGAATACTTCATGGTAATGGTATGTTAGAAAGTATGTCTAATTTATCTCTGGGTTTTGATTTCTATGAAAATTGTGTATATGGGAAGCAAAATCAGGTGAGTTTCGCCTCTGGTGCTAAGAGGGCGAAAAAAATATTAGAGCTTGTGCACAGTGATGTGTTTGGACCTATGTCGGTTCCATCATTGGGTAAGTCTCTGTACTATGTATCAATTGTAAATGGCTTCTCAAGGAATACATGGATATATTTCCTCGAGAAGAAATCTGAAGCCTTTGACAGGTTTAAAGAATTTAAGGCTCTGGTGGAAAACCAGACAGAGAAGAAGATAAAGGTGTTGAGGACAAATAATGGTGGAGAGTTTTGCAAGAATTAATTTGAACATTTTCATAAGAAGTGTGGTATAGCACGGTAGAAGAATACTCCATACACAACTCAACAAAATGGATTTGTAGAAATAACGAACAAGACGTTGAGGGAAAAGGCAAGAAGCATGCTCAGTGGTGCCGGGTTAGGACATGAATTCTGAGCAGAGGCGGTGGAGACTACATGTTACCTCGTCAACATATCACCTTCATCAGCGTTGGAGGATAAGACTCCACAAGAGGTATGGACTGGAAAGAAACCTTCTCTTTCACATTTGAGGGTATTTGGATGTGATGCATATGTACATGTTCCAAAGGAGAAAAGAAACAAGTTGGAGAGTATATCTGAAAGGTGCATATTTATTGGGTATAAGGATGGTTTGAAAGGATATAAGCTTTGGAACCCAGAAACAAGGAAGGTTATGTACAACTGCGATGTGATGTTTAGAGAGGTGAAATATGTTATTAAACATGAAGTCCTACCAAATGAACTTGAGAAGATAGAGTTTTAGTGAAAGGATGAGGAATCATACTCTACAGAAGAAGAGGAATCAAAAGATGAAGAGCCACAAACTCTAGTTGTGAGAAGACTAGTTCGAGAAAGAAGACAACCAAAAAGGTATAGTCTAGCTACTTTCTATTCAAATTTTGTTTTATCTATTACTGATGATGATCCCAAAACTATCAGAGAATTAGTAGACTCAGAGAATGGAAAACTCTGGAAAGAGGCGATGGTTGATGAAATGACATCATTGCACAAAAATGAGGCTTAGGATCTGGTGGAATTTTTGGCTCGAAGGAAACCCATTGGCAGAAAATGGGTGTTTAAGAAGAAGATGAATGTAGAAGGCAAGGTGGAGAAATACAAATATCGGTTGGTAGAAAGAGGTTATTCCTGGGAATTGATTTTGGTGATGTTTTTTCTCTTGTTGCCAAGGTAGCTTTTATTATATTACTTTTATTTGTTGTTGTTGCGTTTGATTTTGAGGTAGAAAAAATGGATGTGAAGACAACAATTTTTCATGGAGATATGCAAGAAGATATATACATGAAGCAACCTGAAGGCTTTGTGGTCAAGGGTAAGAAAGAATTGGTATGTAGGTTAAAAATGTCTCTGTATGGGTTAAAAAAGTCACCAAGGATGTGGTTTCAAAAATTTTACACATATATATAGGGACTTGGCGTCACCAGAAGCAAAGTAGATCACTGTGTGTATTTTAAATTAATTGGTGACCGTGTTATTTATTTGGTCTTGTATGTGGATGATACGTTGTTGATTGGAAATAACAAAGAAATTATCCAAGAATTGAAGACCCAATTATCCTGCAAATTCGACATGAACGATATTGGTGTTGCAAACTATATTTTGGTCATGGAAATTAAATGGGATTGGACAAAAAAGAATCTCTAGTTAAACCAGAGGAACTATTTTGAGACAATATTGCAGAGGTTTAATATGCAGTATAGTAAACCGGTGAAGGTTTCTATTCTTGTAGGTGTAAATTTATCTGTTGAACAGTGTCCGAAGACACAAGAAGAGGAATCAGACATGTCTCGTGTTCCATACGCAAGTGCAGTCAGTATCCTGATGTATGCAATGGTCTGTACTATACTAGACATTGCACATGCAATGGGAGTATTTAGAAGGTTTATGTCAAAACCAGGGAAGGAGCATTGGACAATAGTGAAGCTGGTTTTCAGGTATTTGCGTGGCACTAGTGATTATGGTCTGTGCTACCAAGGAAGACCAAGATTGGATAGAGTTTTGGACATCTGTGGATTTGTTGATGCAAAATGGGTTGGAGGTGTGGATCAGAGAAGATCTACAATTGGGTATGTATTTAACCTGTTTGGAGGTGCAGTCAGTTGGATGAGCAAGAGACAGTCTGTAGTGGCACTTTCAACTACAGAGGTTGAGTACATGTCGGCCACTCATGCAAGCAATGAAGCAGTTTGTTTGTAGATATTGTGTTCAAATATGGGCTTGGTACAACAAGCTATAAGGATAGACTGTGACAGACAAAGTGTAATTTTATTGGCAAAGAACCCTGCTTATCATTCAAAGACAAAGCACATTGATAAATCAATATCACTTTGTGAGAGATATAGTTGAGGAAAAAAAGGTGTTGTTGGTAAAGGTGGACACTTTGAAGAATGTTACAGATGCATTGACGAAGTTTGTGAGCATTGAGAAGTTTTCTTGGTGTAGAGAAACAATGGGTGTTGGACTAATGACTAAGCTCACCTATGGCCCCTCGTGGAAAGAAAACAATAAGTGGGAGAATGTTGGGTTTGTGTTGTATTCTTTCCATGACTAGCCTCACGTGCGGGGGAGGGGGGGGTGGTGATATCCCCCCTGTTCATTTCACCGGGCACAGTAGGGGGGCGACAGCCCCCCTTTATGGTGTTCAGCGCAACGGCTCGGGAAATTTTTTTTTGGACCCTATATTAGGTGGGTAGACCTACATATGCTATTGTGAGTGGTTTTCACACATGGTTTTGGGCATGATGGTTTTTTGCCATGGTATTTTGTAGATCCAGTCATGGGAACTATGATTATGTTCTAATCCAGGGTTAATGGATTGGGGTTTATGAATGCTTCAACATGTATATATATGTATTGTAACATTGAAAGGAATATAATGAAAAATCAATCTGGTAGTCCTGATTTTGGATTCCGGGGAAAATCTATGTGTATATTTGTTTTATGTTTTATGCTTTCGCCATTGTTTATTTTCTGTTTTTAGTATTTGTATGTAGATAATTTCTGTATGGGGTAAAAACCTACAATAGTAAGACTATTTTAATATTTTAATTATTTATAATTTTCTTATCTATATATACATAATTTTTTAAACCATATATAATCTATACATAGTTGACATTGAAATATTTTAGTTGTGAACCACATTGTCCACATGAAAATGTTTATTATTATTTATTATATTTTAAAACACACATAAATGTTTTTTTTTGTGAATTAAAAATTGTATTGCCTTCTAATCAATCCATTACATGTTCACAAAGATATCTGTCTTAGTCATTTTCAGGGGAATACCAACCAAATCCAATATCAAGGGACAAGCTGTCCCAGAATTTACCTGAAAAATAAATAACCTACAATTGACAATGTCAATAGTTTTATTGCTTTCATGGTAAAAAAAACCCAGGAATGGCAATGGATTTAAATGAGGGTTATTTTTTCCTTTTTCTCTTCGCACATCAATCCATTCTGAGGAGTTACTGGGAATAAATGTGGAGGATATAATAACTTCATTTCCTTGGTCTAGTTCCAAACTTGGAGGTTCTGCTACTTTTGTTGCTTCCTTATCAATGTCCAATTGATCTTATTCATGAAAACGTGTTTGGCCACTCATTGACGAAGCAAAAACCATAGTTGTGTCTTGTGTGTTTCCATTCGAGGAATGAAACTCAATATCTACATGATGAGATGTCCCTGCATGTGGTTGAGCTGAGGCTGAATGACTCGTTTTAGTTGTAGAATTTTTTTGTTGCTGCATATTTTCTAGCTTGTGAGATGAATAAGTATTAGCTCCTTTTGGTACTTTTGGATCTTGTCATCCTTATGAATTATTCTTGAAATTTGAAGGAGGAGAGCGCCCTTGAGAAGAGGGACACCCATTCTGAAGATGACCAGGTTGTTGACAAATATTACAACAAAATGTTGTATTTTCATAGTTCATTGGTCGCTAAAGGATAAGGTCATTCTATTCAAGGAGTATTTTGTCAGGTGACCTTTTCTATGATTGATTTCAACACTTATTCGAGAAAATATTACTATACCCTTCTCCAACCTTTCTGTGTCTCCTTTAATGAAACAACCAAGTGAGTTTCCCACATCAGCTAAGGTGTTTAGATGAAGCAAAAATGGGCATGTTGGAAATAATACTGAGAGGGGGGTGGGTGAATAAATATTAGCAAGTCAATAATATTTCATTTCATAATCAGATTCATACACGCTACTTCAGTTAATGGAACTTGCGTGTATACGCAACTGTATTTAAGGCAACTAGCGTATATTCTGCAAACTTATGATTCAATTAATTTATCATATGTTGATCTTTATTCAGTGCATCAAAACCATATAAACAGTAACCAGGTGTAGTAAAATAGAACAGACAATCATGCACACATGAACACAAGATATAAGGTGGAAACCCAATGTGGGTGAAAACCACCTGCTGCAATCGTCTCTATCTTCTTTTAATAAGAAACTTCTTTTTACAATTTTTGTAATGGTGCAGTCTTATACTAGTACACAGGCTTCTACCTACAGAAGGCTACAACCTTCTCTTGTTCTCCAGCTTCTCCTGGAAGCGAGCTACAACCCCCTAGCTCTTGCACTAGCTGATATAGTTACTAGTACATAGGTGCTAGCCTACAAAAGGCTATAACCTTCTCTTTTCTTCCAGGGACCACATTTCATAAATTCTCAAACTGGATCCATCAATAACATCATTCAAACATCAAATACATCTGCATCAATCAATCTCCTTTGCACCAACCACAACTGAATCAATCAATCACTTTTCAGAATGCTGTAACCAGAATACAGTAACGAGAACCCAAAACATTGTAACAACAACCAGAAGTAGCTAAAGCTTATTTTATGAGGTATACGCTACTTCAATGTGTGGAACTTGCGTGCATACTCACTTTTCTCAAGGCGAACCTGAGTACAAATCTGCAAATCAATTTTAAGTTGTATATGTTGTTTTGATATGTCGAAGCAGCGTGTATATGCGCCTTTTCTAAAGTGAACTTGTGTACAGATCTATAAATGATGATTTAAAATTTATAACAATTCCAGACTTTAATTATACCTAGATCATCATATTTATAGTCTAAAACATGCACCAATTATTTAGATAAAAGATCAAAACACACAAAGATGCTTCACTTCAAGCTTTAAGATCTTGACCTATCATTAGATCTTATCCTTCCTCAAGCGTTAAGGTTCATCCTTGGTTTAGATCCAGCTGTGCAACATAACCCAATAACCTGTATTCTAGATCTTGCTCTTCATTAGATATTCAATACATGAGTGCCTTTGCCTAATGATCTTCTCCTCCTTTGATAGTCTTAGGCCTTACTCAATACCATGGACCAAAACCACTTAGAACTAATATCTTGGACCAAATACCTAGGGTTAACACTTTAGATAGGATACCTTGGACCAATACCACGGTTCAAAATACCATGGACCAAATACCACGGACCAAAACCAAGTTTTCCAACATGTACACGCCTTTCCTTCCGTGAAAGTGCGTGTGTACGTGATACACGCCTTTTGGTCTGCAAACCCACGTGTACACATGCCTTGGTCAATGACGAACCTGCATATACCTCTCTTTCTTCATTCCAATAGTCTAAACTGTGATCTGTCATCTGAGTGAGAAGCCATCAAGGACAACACCTAGGTCATAGTGCCAAATCTGTGTCATAATGCCAACAATCTCCCCCTTTGGACTTGATGGCAACCCCAAGTCACTCTCCTCCTTTGTCATCAAGGGCAAAGGGTTATGCCCCCCCTGAGTACATGCTGAATGCTCTGGTATGCTAACGAGTGTTGATTGAGCTCCATGCTCCCCCTGAAAATAAGCAAGGTCTGCAAAAATATGTTCTAAAAGAAGAACATGACTCTATACATCATAAATGACCTTACTATCACAATGACTCATACATACATCCATCTCCCAACCAAGTGGGGATATACCAAGTTTCACTCATCCACCCAACCAAGTGGGGATATACCAAATATTTATACATGTCAAAACAAGAACATTACATCATCCATCCCATGCATAGTGCGAAACCAAAATAGGTCATTTCATGACCTTGACATTAACAAATATACATGACATAGAGACTAAATATCTGAAACAAGACCATGATAGTTATCAGTAACTATCATTAGCAGCATCTGTCAATCACCATCCAGACCAACAACCATGATCTCCCCCTGAACATGTTCCACCTGCATCAAAATAATTGTGAATTTGTACCAAGATCTTCTAAGATAATGCCAACAATGCATTATTAGAAGTATATGCTCCCCATGTGCCAGATGATCACTGTCAGACCCATATTAGACTCCTTTCATCCTGAGTCTGCAGCATATACATGACTGTATCGACAAAAACCAGCGTATGTATGTGGATACGCTTCATGGAACACGCATATAACCACTTTTCTCTGAAACAGATAAGTTTTAACCGCAAGATGATGCGTCAACTATTCCTAGCTTCTGTCTGAGATTTTCAAATGTATCTCTGGGTGTTTGGTGAATATATCAGCAACCTGTTCTTTGGAGGGAACGTACTCCAATTTGACCTTTTGTTGAAGCACTTGTTCACGTAGAAAATGATATTTGATGGGTATGTGCTTGGTCTTGGAATGCATGACTGGATTCTTTGAAATACTGATTGCACTTTTTTTATCACATAGAATGGAGATGGGTGGAGTACATGTGATTTGAATTTCTTGTAATGTTTGCATCATCCAAAGGAGTTGTGTGCAACAAGAAGCATCAACCACATATTCTGCTTCAGTTGTAAATAATGCATTTGAAATTTGCTTCTTGCTGAACCAAGATACTAATCTGGAACCCATATAGAATGCACCACCACTAGTGCTTTTTCTGTCATCAACGCTTCCTGCTCAATCTGCATTTGTATATGCATGAAGTGTAAGATCTGTATCTCTAGGATACCGTAAACCAAAATTCTATGTTCCTTGAAGATACTTGAAAATCCTTTTGACTGCTTGAAGGTGTGATTCCTTTGGATTGGCTTGGAATCTTCCAACTATTCCCACTGCATGCATGATGTCTGGTCGGGTACTTGTTAGATAAAGCATAATGCCAATCATGGATCTGTAGGTTGGTTAATGAATTACTGTTGATTCATCATTTGAGCTGAGACTGCATCCAGTTACCATAAGGGTACATACTGGTTTAGAATCTTCCATGCCGTATTTTTTCAAGATCTACTTGAGATACTTGGTTTGTGATTGAAAAATACCATATTTCTTTTGTTGCACTTGTAGACTAAGAAAATATGTGAGCTCACCAAGCATGGACATTTCAAATTCTTGTTGCATTACCAAAGAAAAGTTTTTACTCATGGCTTCTTCATTGCTACCAAAAATGATATCATCAACATACACAACAAGTATTAACAATTTATTATTGTCAATCTTTGTATATAGATTGCTATCAACTTATCCTTTTGAAAAACCTTGTTGATGGAGGTATTTGTCAAGACGGTAATACCAGGCCCTTGGAGCTTGTTTTAGACCATAGAGAGCCTTTTTGAGTTTGCATACAAGTTTTGGACCATTTCCAAGAATGAATCCATCTGGTTTCTCAATATATACTTCTTCTTCTGAGTCCCCATTAAGAAAAGCAGATTTTACATCCATTTGGTATATTTTGAATTTCTAAAAACTAGAAAGAGCACGGAACATTCTTATGGCTTCAAGTCTTGCAATAGGTGCAAAAGTTTCTTCAAAATCTACACCTTCTTGCTGAGCATACCCTTTATAAACAAGTATGGCCTTGTTTCTAATAACTTCTCCCTTTTCATTCAGCTTGTTTTTGAATATCCATTCGGTTCCTATGATAATCTTATCATGCGGTCTAGGAACTAATTCCCAAGTATTATTCTTTTCAATCTGCTCAAGCTCTTCATTTGTTGCCTTGAACCAACATTCATCTTTGCATGCTTCATTTATATTTTGAGGTTCGATGGAGGAAAACAATGCTAGATAGCTTGAAGCTTCTGTAATAGTTCTTCTTGTCTGCACACCTGCCTCTTTCTGTCCCAAAATTTGAGTCTCTGGATGATTTTTTTGAACATACCTAGATGGAGTCTTTTCTTCTACTGTTATCTGTTCTTCTGGTGCTTCATTGGATTCTTCTTCGGAATTAGTCTGATTTTATGTGGAAGGATAATCCTCATCTTCTCCACAATCTTCGGTTTTTACCTGCTTTGGATTTTTGCATGCTTCATCAACCACAGCATCAATACTTTCAATAATTTTCCCAAGTCTTTTATTATAACACTTGTATCCTTTACTTCGAGAAGAGTAACCAAGGAGAATGCCTTCATCTGCTTTGGGTTCAAACTTGCTAAGTTTTTCATCAGTCCTTTTGATGTAACATTTGCTTCCAAAAACTTTGAATTATTTTACAGTAGGAGTCTTACCATACCAAAGTTCATGTGGAGTTTGAGTGTTGTTTACCTGAACATTTGCTTTGTCGAGAATCATGACGGCAGCAAATGCAGCTTCACCCCAAAAGGTTGCAGGAGTTCCAGACTCATCTAGCATAACACGAGCCATTTGTTGAACAATTCTATTCATCCTTTCTACCACTCCATTTTTCTAAGGAGTCCTTGTAGTGGAGAATTGCCTTTTTATTCCATGTTCTTCACAAAAGTCAAAGAATTCATCCTAGGTAAATTCCCCTCTTTGATCGGATTTGAGACATTTGATCTTGCGATCTGATTCATTTTCAACCAGGGCTTTGAAGGCTTTGAATTTTTCAAATGCATCATCTTTATGCTTTAAAAGCCCTATCCAACACATTTTGGAAAAATCATCAATGAACAATATAAAGTATTCCTCTCCACGAGTTGACTTTTTCCTTGATGGACCACATAAATCAGTATGAACAAGTTCAAGAGGCTTACTAGCTGATCCTTCCTTTTCAAGGAATGGCGACCTGGTTTTCTTACCAAATTGACATGATTTCCATATTGTATTTTCTGGAATGCTAATATCAGGAAGATCACGAACAAACTGGAATTTGCTTGTCTTTATTATTTGAGAGAATCTTAGATCCCCCAATCTTCTGTGCCATAGCCAATGTTCATCATTTTTTCTTAGATAGCACTGTTGTTGTCCTCCTTTGAGTATATATAAGTTGTTTGGAGTTCTTATACCTTTGATCATGGTTTCTCCTGTATCAAGCTCACAAACAACACATCCATTTGATCGAAATAATACTTCATTTCCTTAATCACACATTTGAATGACACTCAACAGGTTATGCTTTAGACCATCAACATACATAACATTCCGAGCTTTAACTTTTTCTTTTAAAAGAACATAGCCTTTACCTTTTATGACAGCAGGAGTGTCATTTCCAAATGAGACCTTCTTTTCCTTTTCTAAGGCATTATATGACTGAAGTTTTTCTTTATCACCTATCATGTGTTTCGAGCATCCACTATCGATGTACCACTGATTTCCTATCCTTCTGCGTACAGGGCTATACCACATCTTTCTGTTTGTGGTTCTTTCTTTCTCCATATTTTGGGATTTAATACAGTTTTCTCCTTCTGAGATGTTTGCCAAAATTTACTCCTGCATTCAGATTCTTCGTGACCAAAGTTGTTGCAGATAGGGCATTCTATTTCATTTTCAAGAAGAGAAAAGTTATTGTGGGTCCGTTTCATGATCCACATCACATTCCTTTGATTTCATGCTTCTCTAGTCATGATGGTCTTGTCAGTAACACATTGAGCATCTTTGTGTCCAAAGTTATGACATGAAAAAAATTAGCCATTAAAGAAGTTCCCGCGATCATCGAATCTACTGACCTGGTGCTTGTAGTTGCTATTGATATTCATTCTTGAAGCAGATTGAGTATGATTTACCTGAGATTTGTAGCTTCTATTCATCCTTGAAGTAAATTGAGCCTAATTTACCTGGTGATCTGCTTTATGCCTTTGTTGTCGATTGTCAAACTGTTCACTGCTCTTTGCTGCATCAAGATAGCTTTTAGTGGAGGTTGACGGCTTCTGTGCTTGGGATGCTTCTTTAGTATATCCAAGACCTGTCTTTATCAGAGGAGAATGCTGCACTTTGATAATTTCATTTAAGGTTTTTGATCCTTTAGCAAATCTAAAATTGAGAGCTTTTTTTTGCTCAATATCCTTTCTTAGACCCACAATTTCACATTCTAGATTTTCATTGTGTTTTTCTCTTTCAACAAGTTGGAATGTTAGAGTATTTATAATCATATTCTTTTCTTCTAAACAGACTTTGAGTGTAGAGATTTCTTCATAAAGGTCATCTTCATTTAAAGCATCCAAGAAATCATCATCTTCAAAAGCCATTAGAAGTCTATAGTCATTACTATTTTCATCTTCATCACTATTTGATAAACCATCACTATCTTCATGAGTATAATAGCTCTTCTTACTTACACTTTGTTTTCTATTCCATTTTTTTTATTCCTTACCATTATCAAGCTTATCTTTATGAGGACATTTGGCAGATTAATGACCGACTCTTCCACAAACAAAACATTTGAAAGGTAGTTTACCTCTGAATCTCCTGGAACCTCGTTGAAGGTTCTTGACAAAGTATGATTCTTCTTCTCTTTCTGAAATATGTCCCGATTCATGGAATTCTTCTCTTCCTGAAGCTTTGAATGCGGCTTATCTCATATTTGATTGACCTTCTTTTCTCATTTCGAAAGCAGTTAAGCTTTTGTGCAGCTGTGTCACAGTAATAGTCTGAAGATCCTGCTTTTCTTCTATGGCAGATACTTTTGATTCAAACTTAGTAGACAAGGATCTTAAAACCTTTTCAACTAAATTAACTTATTTTATCTCTTCACCGAAGTTCTTCATGCAATTAACAATCTCATCTATGTGTAAGAAGTAACTAGCGATACTTTCATTATTGTGCATTTTGAGAGTTTCATATTGAATTATGAGTTTTTGCAGTTTTGCATGTTTTACCTAATTGTCTCCTTCATAGCTTAGAACGATCTTGTCCCATATTTCTTTGGTGGTTTTGAGCTACATAACTTTGACAAATTATGATTGTGATAGAATCCCTAATAATGTATTGACAGCCTTGGCATTCGTTTCATATTGCTTCTTACCTGCCATATCTATAGGAATTGCTAATGGAAATGTATATCCTCCTTCCACGATTTCCCAGACATCTGTTCTAAGAGATTGAAGATAGGTTATAGCCCTTACCTTCCAATAAACGAAGTTTCTCCCATCAAAGATTGGTAGTCTAATGGATCCCTCTCTTTCGTAGTTACTCATGATGATAGATCTTCCTTCAAGCGATCAAGCTTATTCTAAAGGACCTGCTTTGATACAAATTATTGGAAATAATACTCTCGGGGGGGGGGGTGAATCGGTATTAGCAACTCAATAATATTTCATTTCATAATCAGATTCATATACACTACTTCATTTAATGTAACTTTCGTGTATACACAACTGTATTTAAGGCAACTAGCGTATATCCTGCAAACTTATGATTAAGTTAATTTATCATATGTTGATCTTTACTCATTGCATTAGAACCATATAAATAGTAACCAGGTACATAAAAAAAAACAGACAATCACGTACACATGAACTCAAGATATAAGTTGGAAACCCAATGTGGGTGAAAACCACCTGTTGCAATCGCCTCTATAATCTTTTAATAAGAAACTTCTTTTTACAATTTTTTTACTGGTGCAGTATTATACCAGTGTGCAAGCTTCTACCTATAGAAGGCTACAACCTTCTATCGTTCTCCAGCTTCTCCTGGAAGGGAGCTACAACCCCCTAGCTCTTGTACTAGTTGATATGGTTACTAGTACATAGGTGCCGGCCTACAGAAGGCTACAACCTTCTCTTTTCTTGCAAGGACCATGTTTCATAAATTTTCAGACTGGATCCATCAATAACATCATTTAAACATCAAATACATCTGCATCAATCAATCTCCTTTGCACCAACCACAACTGAATCAATCAATCACTTTTCAGAATGTTGTAACCAGAATATAGTAACTAGAAATAGTAACCAAAACCTAGAACCTTGTAACAGCAACCACAAGTAGCTAAAGCATATTTTATGAGGTATACGCTACTTCAATGTGTCGAACCTACGTGCATACACACTTTTCTCAAGGTGAACCTGCATACAGATTCACAATCAATTTTAAGATGTATACACTGTTTTGATATGCAGAAGCAGCGTGTATATGCACCTTTTCTAAGGTGAACCTGTGTACATATCTATAAATGATGATTTAAACTTTACAACAATTCCAGACTTCAGTAATACCCAGATCATCATATATATAGTCTAAAACATGCGGCAATTATTCAGATAAAATATCAAAACACACAATGATACTTCACTTCAAGATTTAAGATCTTGACCCATCATTAGATCTTATCCTTCCTCAAGCGCTAAGGTTCATCCTTGATTCAGATCCAGCTATGCAACATAACCCAATAATCTGTATTCTAGATCTTTCTCTTCATTAGATATTCAATACATGAGTGCCTTGCCTAATGATCTTCTCCTCCTTTTATAGTCTTAGGCCTTACTCAATACCATGGACCAAAACACCTTAGAACCAATACCTTGGACCAAATACTTGGGGTCAACACTTCGGATAGGATATCTTGGACCAATACCATGGATCAAATACTATGGACCAAATACACGGACCAAAACTAAGTTTTCCAACATGTACATGCCTTTCCTTCCGTGAAAGTACGTGTGTACGCGATATGCGCCATTTGGTCTGCGAACCTGCATGCATACACGCCTTGGTCAATGAGGAACTTGTATATACCTCTCTTTCTTCATTTTGAGAGTCTGAACTGTGATCTGTCATCTGAGTGAGTTGCCGTCAAGGACAACACCTGTGTCATAGTGCCAAATCTGTGTCATAATGCCAACAGGGAAAATTTGGGAGTCTTACCTAAACTGGAGTGATTGTAGTTTGTAAAGAAAGTGGGCTAAAATCAATAAACCAAGTTATGAAGAAAATCCCAGCACAACCCCAAAACCAAGGGCCTTCATCAAAACCCTTTTGACAATCCTTAAGATTTTTAAAATACACCACATAAAACCTTTTGAGCAAAAAAATATATATGTATTTGGAGACCATGTTTGATATATCCATTCCTAGAGTGCGAATGTTGTAGACCATAATCCATTAAATCAATAGATAATGACGTGTGTCAAATAGTACATGAAAGCATACTCAGACTGAAGATGATACACTTTAATGGTTGGGATGCTTTCTACCTGATCCACTATGAAGGGTGACCCTCAGAATTCCTTTGGGAATCATCTATGCAGGCTTTGGCTTGAGGGTATCCTTAAATAATTTGAGTTGGGAGGAATATAATGCACCCCAGCCTTTGGCTCCCCTTCTTAGTCTTGAACCTAAATGAATCAAGGCATCCTTGCTTATGCCATACTCATTGAGTGATTTTATATTATGAAGCTTCCTACCTTAATGTAGGAGTCGAATGCTACCATATGGGATTACCATCCATTCCTATATCCTATCTGCAAGTGAGACAACAATAGTTTTGGCTTTGACTCACAAACAAAGGGAACCCCTTGAGAATGGTCTCATAAAGTTCGTGAATTTTTTTGGATATGGGGAAATAGTCTCATCATGGAGGTAGGAAGAGCTCTGCAGTAGAAGAGGATTCCCATTTTTTTCCAGATCTGGAGGCAAGACTGCTTTCTTCAAATCCTCCTCTAGCAACTCTACCTTCCACTCCTCTAGATTCTTCTCGGTTTTCACATGGTGGGGTCAACATTCACTTATATAGTGACAAGCATCAAAGTGGCTAGTATTCTTTTTGCCAACCTTGGTGACAACTAGGGTTGCAGAGTGCTTCAGACTGGTATTCTTTCTTCTTTCATTGATGATCAAAATCTTCACTCATTGGCCACAAAGATTCTCTTTAGTAGGAATGGAGGTGAGGTGACTAAGCATGTGATGGCACACATCCACCATAACCTCCTTTGCCCAGATTCTAGATCCACTCACCATTGTTCTCTACCACTTTGTAAACCTAATATTGTTGTAAGTAGGCCATTGACTATGATCCGATGGTCATTTCAGCGTGGGATTCACAAGCTACAATGTCCCTACAGAAGATGCTAGTTCAATCTCTATTCTTGGCAATCCAAACCCCAAAAGTGCCATCGAAAACCTAGATCTTCTTTGTAGTAATAGAGAAGAAATAAAAGTTAGAAAAAAATTCATCAAATTTTAAACTAAAAAGTAAATATACATAAATGTAACTTAACCCTATATATTAAAATACTTTATTTATGACTCACATTTAAATGGCTTATATTAATTCTATATTAAAAATTGAATGAATTATACCTCCATATTATTACTTTTAGTAGGAAGAAATCAATTTCTTTTACTTTTAGTAATTCCTTCTCTTTGGCATTTAAATATTGTATTATGGTGAACATTAAAATATTTTTTTACACTCTCTCTCCATATATATATATATGAATATGATAATTAAATCCAAAAAGATCACCCATGGAAATTCTGTCTATGATAACAATTGCTTGGATCAAGTCTCTTCCTATAAATATTTGGGTATTGACATTCCTTATAAGCTCAACTGGAATCACAACATTGAGAAACAAAATATTGGAGGATGGAAATCTTATTATGAGCTTGAAAACAATTGTAAGGTTCCCGACCTTTGTATTTGGAGTAAAAAAAGGTTCCTCTTTGAGACCCTTGTCACCCCTGTTGTCCTATACGATTGTGAAGTCTGGGGTTGCGATATATCCAGAGAGTCATGGAGAAAGATTGGGATGATTCAAAAGAAATTCATAACCTACAATCTCAAGATCAAGGGAAATACCCCTTGTCCTATCCTCCTGATCGAAGCTATCCTCTTCCCTATTGAAAGCATGGCCATGTTTAAGTATATAATGTATAAGAAGAAGCTTTACAACATGGAATCCAAGAGACTTCCTAAAATTTCTTCTAACTTTTAGTCAAAACCCCCACCTTCGCCTTAAGTGTGGGTGGCATAAGGATGGCCAATCTTGGCTCAACCATTGGATCCTCAGAAGCAAGGATAGTATCAAAGGTACTATCATCTCCAAATTTAAGATCAAGCTATGGGATAATGAGGAGCTAGAGGGTAAAAGGAAGCTAAGATATTATGAGGTGATCAAACCCACCCTTGAGAACTAGAATTATCTTTCTATTTTGACTAGCTCGAAGAAAAAGATGAACATCACTAAGATTAGAACTAATTCTCATGAACTTCGAAGTGAAACTGGGCGGTGTTCTCCTCCCAAGACTCCCTGGGACGATAGAATTTGTCACCGTTATGATACTAAGAGGGTGGAGGATGAAAAACACTTTGCTGTAAATTGTCCAACGCTTACTCACATTCGATCTCATTTCCCTATCATCTGTCACACTTCCAATCTTCTTGACTTTTTAAGTCAACCCAACTATAGAGATCTTTGTGTGCTTCTTTCCCTTCTTTTTGAGCACATAAATAAGGTTATAAAGAATTGCAATTAGATTCTTCTTCTTCTTGAGGTCTGATAAACCGTATTGGTCTTAGTGGACATTCATCATCATCATCATCATCTTCATATATATATATAAAGATGAAGTTGATATTGCAATACATTAGTTAACATAGGTATTCAAATAATTTATAATAGTTTATGTAAGTTTATTAGTAAAATTATTTTTAACAACTATAAAAAAATATATCTGCCCCACACTCAAATCAAAACCAATCATTATGTATATATTTTATTTTTACTTGATCTCTCTAAGTAAAGTTGATATAAATTTTATATCCATATATTTTATTTATGTGTGAGCCAGAGTGAAATACTTTTACCACATCTCTTTTATATTTGGTTGAAACATCCATAAACATGATCTAGCAAGGGCTAAGAGAGATCAAATTTCTTGAGGTGCAAACTTATTTTAGACTGTAAAACTTGAAGGAAAGTTCAGACATCCACATATTTAGTCCATGGTTAAGATGGATCTATACTTATTGGTTTTAGGTTTTTGTGATCCATATTGATTTAGCGAATGTCTTTCAATTACATTATCATTTGTTGGTTAACATTTCAAACCATCTAAGATGGTTCAACCTAAAAAAGATCAGATTACATTATCATTTGTTAGTCTAATATGGTTCATCCTCAGGAAAAAGATGAAAAATTCGATCTATCAATAAGAATAAATAGCATAGATGCATCTTGTTCTAGAAAATGAATAATGAATGTTAAAAGTAAAAGAGTAAAATACAAAAATGAATAATGAATGTTAAAGGTAAAAGATTAAAATACAAAAATGACTCCAGGACAAGTTAAGGACAAGTCAAGTAAGAGCAGAGAGACAAAATATTAAGAAAAATATTAAAAACCAACCATTAGTTTTAGAAACTAACTCTTAGAATAACAAAAAGCCACAAACTGGAGAAAAATAATATTCCACTATTTTATTAAAAATACATATATTTTATAATTATAATAGGTAATGTAATAATCACTAAACAATTAAAATTTATATACAATATTTATGTGAATGCATATTAATGGTTTATTAAAGGTTTTTAATAATAATAATAGAAATAAAATAAAATTAAAATTTAATAAAGATTAAATTTCTATAATAGTCATATATATATAAATTAAATTAAAGAAGATAATCAATATCTAATAATAATAAAGGCCAGGGAGAAAAATGGAGGAAGAAAAATATCAATAGATCAAAAGGAAAAAAAAAGGAGCATATAGGGGATAAGAGATGATCATGAAGAGAAAGTGGGAATTCAACTCTTATTTAACTTCCAGTCATCGCCTCTATTGAGATTATTTGAATGCTTCTGAATTTCAATGGTCTCCCTTATAAATTCACAAATTTTTTTATTTAATCGTATATAATATACACATATTTGACATTAAAATATTTTACTTTAACATGGACATTGAAATAATTTATTTCTCAATGACATTGTCACATTAAAATGTTTTTCTTGTTATTAATATATTTTTAAGCACACTTAAATGCTACTTAACCTTATATATTGAAATATATTATTTATCATTTCTAATTAAGAATTGAATGAATTACACCTCCCTCAATTTTGATTAGGAAGTAACTTTTTTTTGACTTTAATTCTTTTCTTATGGCTATTGAAATATTTGTTAAAATGATATTTAATATATTTTTTTCTCATATATTATAGGTTAATATTCAAATAGATTATTAACATGGATATTCAAATAATTTATAATAGTTTATTTAATTTTCTATTAAAAATATAAAGATATATACATTTTTCTCAAGTTCAAAATGAACATATAAGGTTTGTTTTTTTAATTACTTTATATGGACATTCAAATATTTTGTTATAAATTTAGACAAAAAACACTTACCATATTTTATACTTGGTTATAATATCAAACATGAGAGTAAGATTATTAATATTTTATAATGATTAATTTAAATTAATCAAACATGTATATTCAAATTTTATTATTATCATTCATATTATTATTTATTTTTCATTTAAAAAAAATATATAATTTCCATTAAAAAAATTTAAGTAATTTTAAATTTACACATCTCCTTTGCATCTAATTGCAGAATATGCCTATAGACACCATCAATCATACAATAAAAATGAATCTAATCCAATAAATTAACAAAATTATTTTAGGAATGGTTTATCTAATAAAATTAAAAAGGAACGAAGCAAAGTCTTGTCTCCGGGCATGCATATCTTCCCGGGTGGATATTCAATTGCGAATCCAGCAAAGTTGGTAAGGGACAGATAGCGTGTAAAGTTGGATGTCACAGAAAATAAACACGCATTTCTTTTAAATATGAATTGTTTTTAGAGTGAGGCATTCCCATTAGATTGTATTTATTTATGCATGGAACATTCTATCAACTTTCAGAGCATGGCGTGGCAGGGTGAGGATTGATTGGTTAGGTTGTTTTTTTTTTTTAAAATGAAATGGTTGCAGTTCTAGAAGGATTCCTTCGATTGGAGTTTCATAAAGATCTCTATCCATATCATGATTATCCATCATTATGAATTGCTTGGTTGGATGAAATGGACAACTCTGGCTATATACAAAACTACAGTGGAGTACACCAATAACCATCAAACTTTATGGAAATTGTGTGTTTGTTTTTAAGAGAACTATAGTGGAGTACACCAATAACCATCCAACTTTATGGAAAAAATGGATATTATGGAAATTGTGTGTTTGTTTTTAAGATAACTCTAGGTAGGTGAAGTGTAATTTTCAAATATATATTTAATCTCCAGGAAGCATTATATTGTTTTTAAGTAAAGAAGGAGATAAAGAATAGAAATTTGAAAGTAAAAAATATGATAATTTCAATGTTTATTATCTTAAAATATTTGCGGTTAAATTTTGATTTCTGTTGTTTAAATTGGTTTTTTTATTGTATATATGGATTAAGTGCTTTCAAAAACTCCTATAGCACTTAAATCGTGAAGAGTTTATCTGTCAAATTTATGATCTCAATGAATCCTTGAGATTCTAGACAAATTAGATCAGAAAATAAACTGAAAAACTTTCCAAAATGTCCCACTTAAAGACTACTTATTTATAAAAACATTTGGTATAATAATAATAAATATCATATTAGAAAATAGTTATTACTTATAGCGAAAGTATTAAATTTTGAGTCAGCATTAATGTGGCTAAGATCTATATTAAAAAAATGAATCATAACACAAAATTGTTAATACTATATTTATTAAGGCAAGAGGCTCATTCTACAATCCACTATGACGGCAATGTTTAATTATGTGAGAGCTCAAATTGGAATTCACACACGTCCCTTAAAAAATACTTTAAATGAAAAACATTGTCAGCAATAATAAAAACATAAATGATTATACATATTTGATGATTTTTAACTAAAAACATTATAAAACATTAATAATTGCATTTTGATTGTGCTCACTTGGTTTGTTGATATTGCACTTTCACTCTTGAAGTAGTAAATAAAATATTTAGATATTTATGTTAAATAATGCAATTTATATAACTTTACAAGATGGAATAATCAAAATTATATTAATATAAAATAACTTCTACTTATATAATAAAATAAAAAAACTTTACTTGACATTATGGTCTCTACATACTCTCTATTTAAGCCTTTGCCATGGTTTGCCTCTTCACCGGTTACTTCATAATTAGAGGAAAATCTATATCATTTTTATTTAATATAAATAATAATAATAATAAAATTATTCAAAAAGACAGTGTGAACAATGAAAAATTACACATGGCCTATATAGACAGAGACAAAAAACTAGTATAGATCTATCTTAATCAGAGATTTATCAAGCATTAAAATGAATTAAATCTCTTGACATGTAAAGCTTTTTTTCAAGTTCTGCATTCTAAAAAGAGGTTTGCATATAATGATATTTGATCCCTCTGTGCTATTGGTAGATCCATATATATTGGTTATTATAAAAGAAGATTCTAACGAAGTAAGCATCTATTCCACCTATAGACTTGGGTGAAAGGAATATTGTTCCATTTTATTGCTCTCATTAATAGCCAAATGAAGTTGTTCTAACATAGGCCATTAAGGCCATTGAGAAGATGACAATGATGCACACCCATAACCATATGTCAATGATTTGTTGAAGTTGTTCTAACATAGGCCATTAAGGCCAGTGAGAAGATGACAATGATGCACACCCATAACCATATATCAATGATTTGTTGAGCCATATTGATCCAATTTTATGAAGGGAATGAAATGAAATATATATTTATAACCAAAACAAAGAGATACTACTTGAATTTTATTAACCAACATAGATCCATGTTGACTCTAGATTTACAAGTGTCAAAATGAATCAAATCTCTCAAGATTCAAACTTCTTTTTGAGTGCAAAACTTGAGGGAAGGTTTGCACCTTGAGAGATTTGATTCTTCTCATCATTTAGATCTATATTGCTTCTTAGTAATATTATTGGTATTATATGTATAATATTGTATAATTATCTATATCTATAAATAAAAGTATTCTCATTTTTAATTTTATTAAATTTTGATCACTAAATAATTTGGTAATAGGAGGATAGAGGTTTAACATATTTCAAAAGTAATACATTAATTTTCTTATAAGGACATTGCATATTAACTATAGAAAACATTGTACAATTAAAATATATTATTTATAGTAATTTTAAATACATGTCAATTATATTAACCCTGTTATGAATATTTACACACATACATAAGTTATTTGAAAATATTAGTTAATATAGATTATCAAATTTATTTAAGTTTAATATATATTATATATATATATAATATATATATACTTTATTCTGAGAGGTGAAGAAAAATATAGACATGAAATATTTTATTTATGGTTTTGGGAGTGAAAGTAAAATATTTTTACCACATCTCCTTTATACTATTTTGAAATATTAAAAATGAATTGAACTAGCATAATAAGAGTGAGATTATTAATGTTTTATAATGTTTTTAATTTCTAACCAACTATGTATATTCACTTATTTTTTTATTATAGCATGTATTTTTATTTTTATTTAGAGTAATTAATTTTTTAAATCGTGCCAACTTTATGTTGATCACAAATAGAATCACACATCACACCCATATTGGGTTGTAGAATGTGCTTCTCAACATAATAATTGGAAGGTGTTGAAACTATAAAAATGCAAAAATGAAACAAACTAGCTTGAATGGTGGTAGCTTATCTCTGAGAAGAGATGTGACAGCTATGCGCTTTCACTAGAGTGAATTATAATGAGGCCAAAAGACCCCTTTTAACATTAAAAACAATGAGAAAACCCTAAACATCCAAAAACCTAACCCTAGGAGACAAAACATGAAAAGGCTTGCAGCCCCACTGGGGTTAGTTGGTACATCAAATTCCTAAGGTCATAATTTTTTCGTACAATATCCATCTGGTGTGATTGGTAGCCCGTTCGAAAGGTCTAGCCGAGAATTACAAATTTTGACTAACCTAGGGTCTGCCTACTACTATAGCATGGGTCCCAACCACGTAAAATAAAAATAAAAATAAAAAATCATTTAGGGCCTCAAAATGGCCCCATAAGTTTAGGACCTGAAAAAATGTAGAAAAATCACCAAGATAGAGAACTATGCTTTGATCAAGTGGGGTAGGTCGATGACCACTGATATCCACCTAGATCACATATGTTGATGGAAAATGTTGCTTGCAAAATGACATCAATATATATAACTATGAGGTATTTTATCATGTTACTTCATGTGAAGTTTGTGATGATATTTAGGATAATCATATAAGTGGATGTGTTATGATGTGTACTAGTTTATGTCATGTATATTATTGTTAATCTAGGATATTATCGCTATACGATACTATAGGTAACCTCAACCACTAAGGCCTTTGCAATGGGTCCCTTTATGCAAGGGATGTGGGTAGTGATGGCCCTCAATATTACAAGAAGAATGTTGAAAATCCTAAGGGTCTCAAATTTTTTTTTTTCTCTGTAACATCTAATTCTATTAACTGGAAATCAAAATATTTTTACATAAGTTGGCTGCTGCAAGGGCAGGAGCCCGCAAGCCTTTCACATTACAAAACTGCCCCATTACTGTAGAAACCGGGGAGAATCAGAAACAAACAACCAATTCTGTTGGCTTTACAAGCATATCGAGAGAGATGAACAGAAAGATGAACATAGCAACAGAACTGAAATCCCGGGTCCATGAACCGAACAGACGCCTCGTCGAGGAGAGACCCAAAACTGGAATTGATGCTGTCAAGCTGAGTCTTGGCCAAAATTCCTGGGCAGTGCTCCCGGAGCCTCCACCAGAGAGCCAAAAAGAACGAACCATATTGCCAATTATTCATTTTTTTCCGCTTCCCCTTGTGTCTCCTCGACCTCCAGACACGCGTCGTCCTGACTGAGTAGTTCTTTATCACCCAACACATTGCCTTCCAGCACCTTATCGGTGGTTCCAACATCGGTTTCTATTTCAAAATGATCACAGTCAACCAGGGGAGGGATTATGGGTGGCAAATTGACCTGGATAGCTGGTTCAGTCTCCCTTTTGACATCCATGGCATTCTTGGCAAAGGAGCACTCACTACTGTGAGAAGAATTGGGGTTAATGCAGGAGAGAGGGTCAACCTGGTTAACTTCTTCAGACATGATGATGGTAATCTGGGCGGAGATCAGAGGCCTATTCAGGTTACTCTGGAATTTAAAATGTGTGGACTGAAAGGCACTGTTAGGAATCGGATGGCGAGAAGGATTACTGGGAGGAGGATCCTCAGGAGAGGAGGAGAGGTTAATGGTTGTGAGCACAGGGTTGGGCGGAGGACGAGCGGAGGGACGCTTGCTGCTGCCAGGTCGATCACCCGAGCAGGTTCGTTTCCCTGGACGCTTCATGATGCTAACAGTCACCGAGAACCCAAAAGAACAGATACAAAACCCAGAAGAATGCCTCAGATGAACCGTAGGCTCGAGAGAATAAATAGAGGAGGCACGAAACCGAGAGACAGAACAAATGTAACTGATGTCACAATGAATAAACCACTTACCCCAGGCCACCGCAGGATTTCCGCTATGCAACACGCAGGTAGAATGGAGGTGTTGCAAATTCAAGCCTGAACAAGCTCGTATTTCACCTCTGAAACTGGATTCCTTCCCACCTTCGCATCCTAAATGCAAAACAAACTAAACACCAGACGCTTGAACCCAAGAAGTGGAAATAACAACGGGGAGCTCCATGTAAATAACCCACAGCAGGCGGCTTCGGCCTTCGGCCTTCATTAATGGCACCGGCCTGCTCCGGCCTCCGGCCATAAAAACATTCTTCCCTCCATCAGACGATATATGGGGCTCCACGCTGCGAAGCAGGTGGCAGTACGAGGGAGGATTAATATGCATGAATGCCATTTATGGCAGGGGCAGCACCCGGATCCAGGAAAGGGTCTCAACTTTAATTATCAACCCGAGGTCTATAAAAACTTAAGAGGTATCAAAATTATATATGCATCAGGAAATATATTTTGGTTGATGTGATGTAAATGAAGTGAATTTAAAATTCACAAAGACCACTTTTGTTATTTAGGTTATAGGAAATGCTCAGAAAACTAATGAATAATAAGCGTATCTAACTTGCACGAAAGGAAACAACAAAATAAATCCCTAATCTATTTGTAGGAAAGAAAATGATAGAAGGTAATCTCTAATCTAATTATAGAAAGGTAAATGGAAAGAAGTAACCCTACTCTATTTTGCATAAAGTAAGTAAATGACTAAAATAGATATGCTATTTCAAGAAAGAAAAGCAAATCACTTCAAGAATGTTGGAAGTAAATAAATCCTTCTTTATGGTGCATGATAAATCAACTTTCAGCTGAAAGAAGACATACAAACAACAAACCCTAATTGCATAAAGAAAGATAAAACTACTAGGGTAAATTTCCTGAACATCTAAACTTAGGGTCTAATGAACATTTTAAAATTCCAAGGAATGATAAAAAAGCTTCCGGTACAAATATGGGGGTGTTCTAAGGCAATCTGTGTATTTTTACAGGATGGCACTGCTTTGCTACAAGAAAAATTTGAGAGAAAATTTGTGAGGTCTAAATGTGGTTTGAAGCATGGAGAAGGTTGTGGATGGGTAAATAGGTCCTTTCTAAGCTTAGGTACACATAATGGATCAACTCATATAAGGAAGAGGCAAAACTGGAGTTTCCTATAGCTCAGCTAGGAATAATTCATCTTACTAGCAGGTTGTAGAAATGAGTAAACAATGAGTGAAAAGATGTTGTTGTAAGTGGACCGAATGCATAAAAACATAACTAACTATACTTATGAAGAAATACCATATATCTATAAGAAAAGTGCATGGTTAGCTGATAAAATCAAGGTGCATAAACCACTAATAATCTAGCAATGTGTAGAAAAGTAAAATGATAGAAATGAAGCGTTAGGTCCCTATACTACTAGTTTAACCCCTTATTGATATTAGTACAACCCCCTTATTATATTTTTGTGCCCATGTAGTCCCCATATTTTTATTATTGTGCCCCATAGAAGCCCACTATTGTTATTGTTGTGCCCTTACATTATTATTCTTATGTCGGCTTTGACTATATTATGACCCCTTAGACTCCTATATATAGAAAGGAGGTCTTTTCATTTGTATCATCCAAGAATTATTCACTTGTGTAATGTAAAGGAGGTTGCCCTCTCGAAGAGGCTGATTTCTAAGGCGTTGATCTTTCTTTTCTATCTTTTTGTGAGCTGGTTCCATAACATTGCGAACAACTCAACTTAGAGTAAAAAGGTACGCGAAGCTTTTATTAACTCAAAAGGAAAACTTACAGAGCATTACAATATGAGAATAAGAAATCCCAGAATTTTGAAGCACTCAGTCCAACAATAGGTGCTTGTCTTCTACCGATTTCTTATTTTCTAGACTCTTTTTTTTTTTTTTTGGACATGACACAAAGTGGAAATAATTGAGGGTCCTGTCGGCATTTCCATAGTCCGATGGTGTCTACTCAATATTCCAGTACAATAATTTAAAAGCACACTAAGGACAATAATTCAAAGTGGAAATATTTGAGGGTCCTGTCGGCATTGCCATAGTCCGACGGTGCTACTCAATATTCCAGTACAATAATTCAAACTTTCAACTATTTACAAGGAATCTAAGGACTATCACCATGGTCCCTTAGGGTTGTGATCTGAGTCATAATCATTGATCTTGTCAAAAGATTGATTCTATTGCAGATATGCTTCCTCCATTATCTTTAGATATTTTTCTTCATAGTCCAGCTTGGTGGGGTATTGAGCATCTTGGTACACATCTAAAAACAAAATGTCCTTTCCTTTTGAAGATGTTGTTGCTGTAGATGTTGTAGCTACTTTAGAGGACTGCCCTACTTCCAACTTTATTCGATCTTTGTAGGGATGATGGCTTTAGTAGGGTAACTTGAATGGGTCATCTTTCTTTCTCCAACTATTGATGTAAGATGTAGGATTTATCTCAATATCTAAGAAAGAATCTTTATGTGCTTTTGAGAAAGCTGGCATCTATAGCACTAGTAGTTCTATTCCATCCAATAATTCCTATTTAAAAATCTGGAACATACTAGTAGCTGTTTCGATGGTGTGTTGTACCCAGATTTTGCAGTGATCACTAACACCTTCCTTTTCTTGCCATCCAAACTCAAAATTGAATGTTGTGCATACCCTAGTTGATAATAACAGACTATTCAGACATATAGTATCTGCAATCCAATTTCTTGAACTTACTCCAACTGTGATTAGTGCCTTTTGATTCACAGAAAACTTTAAAACATGATACTTCCCTTGCGGTTCGGACAATTTTTTGATAATATGAATTTTTTCAACTAACTTTTGCATGGGAAATTCTTTTAACCACCCCAAAACTCTATTTACTTCATCCTTATTTTCTACAAATGTGAAACTTTCTGAAAACTGATTTGCAAAAACCTGTGAAAAGGGATTTGGCTCAATAGCAGTTCTTATTTCTGGGCTATTAAAATCCCATGGTGTTGAAAAGATTTTAATCTACTGTAGAGTTCTTTCTACACATTGAGATTGCCTTTCAACCTGTTTCTTCTTGCAGTATCCATTCTTGATTTCCCATTTTGCAAAGGCTTGAAGATTTCATACCAAGGAAAAGTATCTAAATGCATATAATCTGGATCTCTTCTTTGTAGATATGATGCTTCCATTTCCTCGAACAGATCTGGAATTCTTAAGGTCTGTAAAAACTGACCAACTTCTATCTTGATGTTAACATCATCAAGGTCCATCATCTTAGCACTTGTAAAGATTTCAGGTGCAAAATCAATACAACCAATCATCTGATAATAATTTAAAATTTGCAAGACCCAAATCATAGATTGAGTATACTGTATGGACCATAAATCATCAAGTGTCCTGAAATATAATTTGACTTTCATATTTGGTAAAGAGTATACTTTTACCAATTCAGCATCCAATCCAAGAAGTGTGCCAGTATTCTTTGATTGCCAGGCTTGACATTTTTGAATCCACTAGTTTCTTCGAAGCCTGAGTCCAACTACCTTTTCTATTTCTAGACAAAAATCTTCAACATGCTTCTCGAGAATTTTGAATCTTTTTGCCAAAGTAACAAGATTGTCCGGCTGATCTAGAATATCAAAAATACTTCCTCTGACTTCTGTTTGGCTGCAGCCAATTCTATGAGCTTTATTCATTTTCCTGGTAAGAGCATCAACAATATAGTTAGAATTTCCAAGAATCCATTCTACATCAAAATCATATTGCTGGAACCAAATTTTCCATGATAATAATATTCCTCTTGCCATCTGTTTTGATAATTTTGCTGACAAGAAATATTTAAAATCCATTGAGTTAGTCCTAATCAAGAATTTTCGAGATTAATCACAAGATAGACTATAATTTGTTTTGCAGGTTAACAGGGACTCTCTATGGCATTTCTAGTGCTGTGTCTCGAAGTTCACGAACTCTCCGGATTGACAAATTAAATGTTGGTACATTTATAGACCCTATATTGCACCCAACAACAGTCGATGCATTTGAAGGAGGTTCAACAATCTTTCCTTGCACATAGTCCATAACATCATGGTCTTCCAAAGTCAAGTCAAGGGACATCTTCCATGCATGATAATCAGACTCATCATTGAGCTTGTCATCATATTTGAAGTAAGATGAGGATGCCATTGAATCTTTTCCTTGTCCAACAAATATTAGTGATTGTGTTTCTCACTCTTGCTTGGGTTTTGTCTTCACCTTAGCTCTGATACCATGTTAATTTTAGATAACAATGGTATGTTCTATGCTTTAGAGAAATTTACTTCAATTTTTCTTACTAGCCCAATATAAATTTCTATATTAGCAATCACATTAACATTGATAGTAAATGAGATAGAACATAAACAATAAGCAAAAGACAAGCCAAGGCAAGAGGACACAATATTTGGTGGATGCTAGGGAAAAACCCCAATGTGGGGAGAACCCTTGGATCAAATCTTCTTATTATTCTTGAAAAGTTTAGAAAAGAGAAAGAGAGTACATCATACAAAATTTACTTGCCCAATCAATGTCAAAACAATCTACCTAAGCAACAGTCAATAGGATGCCTAACAAGAAAGTCAATGCTGCTTAAACAAGCAAAAAATCTCCTCCAAATGAGCTTGGCCGAACCCAGTCAAATCAGCCTTGAAAGTCAGTCAAAATCAACCCAAAAAGTCCTGAAAATTCTTAGTCAACCTCGGTCAACACAAAGTCAATGCTGCGGTTAATGTGATCCAATTGCCTCATATTTTGTGCCAGGAGATGTGGCCTCAAGAGATCAGAATAACTGCCTAAAAAGTGTAGTGAAAGCAGATAAATTGACCCTCGGGTAACGTTGGTCAATGCCCCTACAAATAGCCCAAAAATAGTCTTGCAATATCTCCCTAGAATTTTTGGTCAACCAAGGTCAACGTGAGAATGGAGAAGAGATTCTCCTTTGTTGTACGAACCAATGAGGATAGGAGAGAGAAAGATGCGTTGAACTATGATTTGAATGAGGATAATGTCTCTCTTATTTATACAATTCGATGAGGGGTGGATACACATCTATTGGGGCATCATGAGCCTACATTAGACTTCTGACCAACCTTGACAATTTGCACGTGTGAGAATTAAATTCAAAATCTCACTTCTGCTCATCCATACAAGGTGATCTTTACATCAATCTTTCACCTCTCGAAAAGAGGAATCCAATAAAAATTTCATCTCCATGATATGAGCTGCCCAAGGTGGATTTTGGCCCTAGTTTCTGATTTTAACATATATGGAAAAGAAGAGACAAAATCCCCCCTAAGACACAACCTCATTTTTATCGATAACCAAAAAATGGTGGTCAAATGAAGAGAGATATTGAAACTTTTTGTCATGTAGCATAAATTGATTATCAAATCGAGGTGTTTTAATATCATTTATCTATAATACATTCTATGCTCAATTTAATAGAGATGTATGTGGTTTGCAATTTTTTTCCCCAATGATGTTGAATTATGAGTACGACTAATGCCACTTTAGACTTCAAAGTGTGTGTTATTATCTGAAAATTTTACACTTGCACTAGTATTGAAAAATTAGTATAGTAATTAAAAAATAAACTGTAGGACTAGCCTAGTGGAGGCAGGATAAGTGTTTTGAGTTGGGATTTTCTTTCTATCATGGATTCAATGTGTTACATATTTCACCAACAAGGCTTTCTCAACTTCTTCCACCATGCTTTGGTTAGAAGGCTAAGATAAAAAGGTAGTTTTGTCTTACACTGATTATTGTAGAAGTGAAATTATACTACATTTTATATTTTACTTGGAATTCTTTATAGAGACAGAGGTATAGTTTGCTTCAAATGATAGAACTTATCTGTAGAGAGTGCACAACTCATGGAGTGCAAGTACCATAGGTTCATACAATGATTTAGTTTTGTTGTGTTGTGTGTGGAGAGCATTGAAAGAACACAAATAATAGTCAACGATTATACATATGATAGAGCGACATATAAAGAATTGTTGAACAAACTCATGTACTTTATAGGGGCAATTCCAATGTGTGTGTATATATATATATATATGACTGCTTTTTTTATACAATGTTTATATGTATGTTACCACGTAGCGAGTGAATTTTAGGGTTGATTCATCTATTGCAGAAGTCAACGATGCCTCTATATGCATTTCAATTGCAATTGTTGAGTGATAGAGGCTTTCACTATGTATGTTTCGCATAACAGACTTACCAAAATCTTGACATTTGATGTTGGACAATCTCTAGTAGCTAAGTGACCCTTCACAATCTGAAGGATTTTTATGTCTATGGTGGTTAGGAGAGTGGAATGGATAAGCAACATTGAGATCATAAAATTGCATAAAAATTTTACTCCTTTTTTCTATGTCACTCTTTCCTTTGCTACTACCTTATGGCGTTTCCTTTGCAACATGTGGTGCAATTGCTAGTTTTATAGAGATACGATTATTTCTTTGGGTGTTACCAAGATAAGTTTTTATTGATTAGAATTTTTTTATTTTTATATAATATTTTTCATGTCATATGCATTTTCTTTATAAAACTTACATTTAATGTTAACTTCGATTATAAAAACTTTATAAGTTGTTTCCCCTTTTGATCATCGATGCCTATTAATTCATTTTGACATAAATAATGATGTCTATCTCAAATTTAAAAAAATAAAAATAAAATAAAAATTAAATTATAAATTATGTACTCCATCAATAAAATAAATTTATAACTTCCATCAATAAAATAAATTACCTTGTAAAACCTAATTCCATACTGTTGTTTGCCATACATATTGTAACAAAACCAAATAAAGTTAATTTACTAGCTTCTTTAAAACAAATAAAAAATAATGTTAATAAAAAATGAAAAAGCATAAACATCACTAAGAAAATTATGCACTAAAAACCTAAAATTATGCACTAAAAACCTATATGTGCTGAGCACTCTCAAAATAAAATATATTGTAGGGAGCACTCTCAAAACAAAACATATTGTGATTGACCATTTAAATGAATATATAAAATGCAGAGGTTCTTGTTCAATAAGTAGGGGACCACAAACTCTTTCAATATGGCAACTAGGCCTGATGTGGGGAATTATGCAGTTTTCCATCAACATCTTTTCTGATAACTCACAAGTAAATACCCTCTTGCAAGGACTTGAAATTGGGCTGCTTGTTGGACTTGTTTGGGACATGAATCCCACAGGGGCCTGACCTCTGGGGATGAGAGTGGGGAGTTGATTGTGAAAAACCCAACTGTTGAGATCTTCAAGGTGTCTTTCTTGCTGGGAATCTATGAGAACCGGGCTATTATATATATGTTCAAGATCCCAAGTATTTTGCTTTGGGCAGGGGAGGAGTCGTTGCCATTTATACTGATAAAAGTCCCCTTGAAACCCAATAGCCGCAGTGGACAGAAACTCATAATCTCTCATGGTGTTTATCTAATAAAATTAAAAAGGAATGAAGCATGTAGCATGGTCTTGTGGCAGGGCATGAATCTCTCCTCCAGTAGAGTGGGAATCCGACAAAGTTGACAGATGGTGTAAAGTTGGATGGAAATCTTCTCGCAAAATAAGCTAAACATATATTTGTCTTAAATATGAATTGTTTTTACATTCATATTAAATGACCTTATCCATGCGGCTTTGTGTTTATGCATGGAACATTCCATCATCTTTCATGGCATGGCATGGCATGTGAGGATTCCCTGATTGATTGATCTTTTGATGAGATAAAGCTTTCTAAGGAAGGGAAGTCAATTGCATTTATACCAGGATTCCTTTGATGGGAGTTTCATAAAAAAATATTTTAAGAGAATTATAGGTAAGAAAATATAATTTATAGGTATAAAAAATATAATTTTTGGGATATATATATATGATGATAAAATTTTGAGGTTTAAAATTATTTATAACGAAAGAAAATTATGGTGATCTTAATTTTTATAAAAAATAAAAAAGTAAGGAGAAACAACTTTATGCTAATCCATTAAAATTATATCTAGAGAAGAAGAATGAGAAAGTAATTAAGAAAGATATTAAATATTTGAAGACACTTATAAAGGCACTTCACATAGTAATGATAAATGCCACAAAATGATTATTAGTGAAGATGAAGGTTTCAAGTTTCCATTCAACATCAATGCCACCAAAACCCAAACCCAAGTTTTCACATGATGGCCTTGTATATAGAGACTCTTATGTGGAGAATGAGGGGATCAAATCCTAGCTTTGGGAGATAATATAGAAGGGATAAATTTGACCAATCTCCTCACCTTATGGGAGTGCAATTGTGAAATTTAATTAGAAGAAGGATAAGGCATCGTGATTTTGTATTGATAATAGATCCTCCAAAAAAATTACAATCAAGAATCAATACCCCATCCCCTATATTGTTGATCTTCTTGATTTGAGTAAAGGCACCAAGTCCTTTAGCAAGATTGATCTTAAGTTAGGTAATAAGTAGGCGACAATCAAGCAAACCTTTTTGTGGAAGTCATTGGTTTAAGTCCAAGGAAGGTTTGTTAAAATAGTTGGCCTAGCCCTCCAATGTGAATAATACACTAAGATCAATTATGAGGATGATGGATGACATTCTACAATAATTCCTCATTTGTTGTGATTGTATACCTAAATGATATCGTTATCTTTAACAAAACTTAGGAAAAACAAATGAAGCACATTCATCAAGTGTAGAACATAATATAACAACACAAATTATATGCTAACCTCAAGAAGTTCCTATTTAACATGCAAATGATTCACTATCTAGGGTACATTATGGATGAACATGGAGTTCATACGGATCTAACCAAGCTCCCAACTCATTTGTCATTATGCAAAATCAAAGACATTAAGGATATTTGTGACATCTTGAACATCACTAGCCTTTATTGTGGATTCATGTTGGGGTTAACTCACATTGCTTGGACCATGAGCTAGGCAACAAAGAGTTTAGCCAGGGCCAATACACAATAGAAAGTGTTCAAGGCACTAAAGCATCATCTTTGCTTGACACTAATTGTTAGTGTTGCAGAACAATAAACATTCGCTAATGAGACATATGCCTCAAATCATGTCACTAGTACAATGCTCACTCAACATGAACATCAAATGATCTATCACAAGAATACAGTGTTTGTCATGAATTCCTACCTATAACAAACATATTTACTCCAATATCTAGTGATGAGAATAGTGGAAGCATAATCTTCTAGGAAAGTAAATAATCCATTAAAAGTGATTACCATTCGAAGTGATCCATGTATTTTCAATAGTTCTACTTGAACATCAAGTAGAAGAAGGAAAATACTAATCAAGTTGCATATGGCCTTAGGTGACCTTCAATTATGGCACTAGCCACTATCATCTATTCATATGGGAACATGACATTAAACTTGCTCAAGAGGCATACTAAATGAACTATATTTCATTGTTAGATACTAGGCATTCAAATAAGTAAATTTCAAACTTCCACCTTTAGAATAGACTTCTATGTTATTTGGGTCATCTCTATGTTCCTTTAGTCAAGCGTGAGATTCAAAGGATTTGGGAGGTGTAGTTTGGTGACAAGGCACTTAGACATGAAGACTACAATGGCACTGTTGTAGAAGTAATACTAGTCAAAGCTCTAACACAACATTAGCAAATATATCAAATTGTGCATCACATGTGTCACAACCTGCAATTAAGAAGAAAATATTGTACACTCTTTGTGCATTTAAAATAATCTTTGGGGTTTAGTATCTTTGTATTTTATGTTAGGTTTTCCTTCAACTAAGCATGGTTACGACTGTGTTTTGTGGTTGAACTTTTTAATATTATACACTCTTTGTGAATTTAAAATAAGCTTTGGGATTTAGTATCCTTGTATTTTATGTTAGGTTTCCTTCAACTAAGCATGGTTATGATTGTGTTTTTGTGGTTGTTGATCAGTTTTGTAATATGACAATTTTGACATTCAACTAGAATGTTGATACCACATTTTTTACATTTAACAAGAATGATGACACAACCACATTTTTGACATTTAACATGAATGATGATACAATGGAAGTCACTACCATAGTCCTCTCTGAGCATATTTAGCTTTATTTTGCGTTGCAAAAGAGGATTACCTTTTATAAGGAAATTGAATTCCCAACTATGTTTTATTCAAATCTTTGTTCCATGACCAAAACAAGTGATTTTCATCATCACCAAACTTATACACAAATAAACATAGTAAACAAATCTTCAACATCGCAATGTGCTTTCTATTAACATTTAGACTGTCAAAATGCAACATCTTTTGCAACTTGGCAACCCATGGTCCACTTGCATTTTCCTGCTAATTCCTTGACCCTGAACATAAGTTGATTGTGCATTTGAATAATAAAATGCATAAGTAACTTTGGTGCTTGTATATCATAGTTACACAGGTACCGCTCCCAGGGATTGGATATCACGTACCCCATGCTCCCGCGCTCCTGGGAGTTGGTAGGAAATGCTCCAAAACCGCCGAGAGCTTCAACTGGTACTTTGGAGCTTTTTGAGAGCTTCATTGCAACAAATTTTAACATTTCATGTACCTATTTTGAGCATACTTTGACCTTTCGGGTACCTATTTTGAGCAGGGAAGGTACCATTTGTTTATTTTCTAAGTGATACATGCAAGATCAGGGGGTGGACTCCATGAGCTCTATAAAGTGACAAAGACATGGAGATGTAACAAAGGTTTCAACAAAATATAGACAATTGCTAGTCATTCCTTGGAAGCGTCTGTTGCAAATCATGAAGTTCAACAATTGCAAATATGTCTACTCTCTTGAAGCCTATCTTGAAGCTTTAATGAGAAGACTCGAATAATCACAGTGATGGTTAGAAAGAGAGAGTGGCGTGTTAGTTAGTTTCATTTTTTTAATTTCGAAACTTGAATTTTGAAGTTGAATTTAATATAGCATTGCATGAAATCACATAATAGTCCATTAATAACATCTTTTTTTCCAGTTTGGGAGTTCAACATGTTTCTTTGCCGAGCTGGAATTTGATTGGCAAATTGTTAATCCATTAATATCTTAATTTTTTTGACAGTGTTTCAAAATTCAATCTTTTATATATTTCTTTGCTAAATAAAAATTACATGATAGAATTTGATTGACAAGTTTTGGATGAAAATAAATAAATTATTTTATTTTTATTTTTAATATATATTAAATTTTAATATATTATATTATTTTCATTCCCAACTTCAAATTTCTTGTAAATTTGAAAAAAGCTTTTAACTGTATCAGATACAAATACTTGATACTTGTTCCTTGTGCTAACCTTGTCGGATACTTGTTCCTTGTGCTACCAGGACCTCCTACAACATAGTTGTATATCCAATTGCTAAAATGCACCACTGGGTTAAGGATACCAGTTTCTTCATGATTTACCATAAAGACTTCGCGATTGAAACCTGTCAGCTTCCTTAATCAAAACCTCCCGTGGAGAGAAAATTGGATGCCACAAAGTTTACCTCAATTTTAATGAAGTGACCATCCTGGCTAATGTTCTGCCACAGGAAAGTGTGAAGTGACTATCCTGGCTAATGTTCTGCCACAGGAAAGTGTGAAGTGACCATCCTGGCTAATGTTCTGCCACAAGTAAGTGTAAAGTGACCATTCTGGTTAATGTGACAGGGCCAAGAATCCTCCAGACAAGTAGCCAAATTCAATTTAACTGTTGTTCCATCATATAAAAATATCTACCTAAAATATATTTTGAGAAAAGGGCAGTGTCGTATATTTACAAAAACAGAATGAAAGCAACAATGCATTAAAAATCAATAACTCAAATGGACTACATATTTCTAGATTCAATGTAAAATTTATTCATTAAGTTGCCTTATTCTCGGCTTCTTACATGTCAAATTAACCCTCAGAACTCAAAATTACCAAATTACCAAAGGTAACAACCGGTTCTGGGCCACAAATACACTAAAACCTAGAATCTGAAATTTTTCTTCTCAGAACAAGGTTCTGTTCCTTCTAAAGAAGATACGGTCCTGAAAGGGCCAATCCCTAATAGATAACAAAAATCCATAACAAAAAGCCTAGGTGAAGAAAAACAAAACGCCTAGATTCTGAAAATTTTCTCCCCAGATCAAGGTTCTGTTCCTTTTAAAGAAGGTACGGTCCTGAAAGGGCCAATCCCTAATAGCTAACAAAAATCCAGGCGAAAAGCTTTAAAGATAATAACATGGTCACAATTCCCCATCAACACCAACACTGATCTGTTTCCCAATTCTTTCCTCTCCATTGCCCATATGAGGAGACAGGGGATGCTGCAGCCCTGGCAGTGTCAAAATTTGGTATGAGCTGCAGATCATCATATGCTTTCCTCTTCTCTGGATCAGACAAAGTATCATAAGCCTTATTTATCTCCGAAAAACGCTCAGTGGATGTCTCAAGCTGGTGCAGGGGCATGACATCAGGGTGGTATCTCAGTGCCAGTTTTCTGTATGCAACCCTCATATCACTGAACGAGGCATCGCAGGGGACCCCCAAAAGAGCATACTGATCCTGTTTTCTCCTGAAACCAATATCCCTCTTCTCTTCTGTTGCACAACTGGCACTGATGGTTCTGCCATTAATGCTAGCTGAAGACCTTAATAGCCTCTTGCGAGCACTTGAAATTGGGCTGCTTGCGGGACTTGTTTGGGACATGAAACCCACAGGGGCCTGACCTCTGGGGGATGAGACTGGGGAGTTGATTGTGGAAAACCCAATTGTTGAAATCTTCATGATTTCTTCCTGAAAACTATGAAGAAAAGCAGGCTATTTTATATATGTTTATGATACCAAAAATATGGCTTTTCGAAAGGGGAGGAGTCGTTAATTTTTAAATTGATAAAAGTGGAGTCTTTCGGAAACACAACAGCCGCAGTGGACAGAAACACAAGTACCCTTCTACCAGAACCTTCTACAACATAGTTGTATATCCAATTGCTAAAATGCACCACTGGGTTAAAGATACCAGTTTCTTCATGATTTACCATAAAGACTCCGCGATTGAAACCTGTAAGCTTCCTTAATCAAAACCTCCCGTGGAGAGAAAATTGGATGCCACAAAGTTTACCTCAATTTTAATATTTCTTACACTTGGTCATTTTTGCAAATATTCTGCGACAAGAAAGTGTGAAGTGACCATCCTGGCTGATGTTCTGCCACAAGAAAGTGTAAAGTGACCATTCTGGCTAATGTGACAGGGCCAAGAATTCTCCATACAAATAGCCCATCAAAATCAATTTTACTGTTGTTCCATCATATAAAAATATCTACCTAAAATATATTTTGAGAAGAGGGTAGTGTCCTATATTTACAAAAACAGAATCAAAGCAACAACGCATTAAAAATCAATAACTCAAATGGACTGCATATTCCTAGATTCAATGTAAAATTTATGGATTAAGTGCCCTATTCTTGGCTTCTTACATCTCACATTAAACCTCAGAACTCGAAATTACCAAAGGTAACAACCGGTTCTGGGCCACAAATACACGAAAGTCTAGAATCTGAAAATTTTCTCAAATTTTCTCCCCAGATCAAGGTTCTGTTCTTTATAAAGAAGGTACGGTCCTGAAAGGGCCAATCCCTACTAGATAACAAAAAGCCTAGAATCTGAAAATTTTCTCCCCAGATCAAGGTTCTGTTCCTTTTAAAGAAGGTACGGTCCTGAAAGGGCCAATCCCTAATAGCTAACAAAAATCCAGGCGAAAAGCTTTAAAGATAATAACATGGTCATAATTCCCATCAACACCAACACTGATCTGTTTCCCAATTCTTTCCTCTCCATTGCCCATATGAGGAGGAGACAGGGGATGCTGCAGCCCTGGCAGTGTCAAAATTTGGTATGAGCTGCAGATCATCATATGCTTTCCTCTTCTCTGGGTCAGACAAAGTATCATAAGCCTTATTTATCTCCGAAAAACGCTCAGTGGATGTCTCAAGCTGGTGCAGGGGCATGACATCAGGGTGGTATCTCAGTGCCAGTTTTCTGTATGCAACCCTGATATCATTGAAGGAGGCGTCACAGGGGACCCCCAAAAGAGCATAGTGATCCTGTTTTCTCCGGAAAGGAATATCGCTCTTCTCTTCTGTTGCACAACTGGCACTGATGGTTCTGCCATTGATGCTAGCAGAAGACCTTAATACCCTCTTGCGAGGACTTGAAATTGGGCTGCTTGCGGGACTTGTTTGGGACATGAAAGCCACCGGGGCCTGACCTCTGGGGGATGAGACTGGGGAGTTGATAGTGGAAAACCCAACTGTTGAAATCTTCATGATTTCTTCCTGAAAACTATGAAGAAAACCAGACTATTTTATATATGTTTATGATACCAAATATTTGGATTTTCGGAAGGGGAGGAGTCGTAAAACTTATAATTGATAAAAGTGGAGTCTTTTGGAAACACAACAGCGGCAGTGGACGGAAACTCAGAGTCTGTCCTGGCGTTTATCTAATGAAAGTATGAAGCAAGGTCTTGTCGCGGGGCATGAATATCCAATTCCGAATCGGACAAAGTTGACAGGGATTGATATGGTGTAAAGTTGGATGGATATCTACGCACAGAATCAGATAGACACCGGTTTCTCTTAATTCTGAATATTCTTTAAACACAGAAAACCCAGAAAGATGACGTTGCCATTTGATTTGTATTTATGCAATTTAATATCCTCGGTGATAATTCAGTGACTGATTATACATTGATCGGAGTTCTAGAAGGATTCCTTGGGTAACTGTGCTTTTAACTTGAAGAATGAATGGGAGTTGTTTATAATGAGATTTTTTTGGAGATTTCGGTGATCGAATCGGGCGGAAGAAATTGAGGTTAAATTTTGATTTGTTGCAGTTAAAATGATTTTTTAACTGTATATTTGGATTCAGCACCCTGAAAAACTCCTGGGACGGTTTGATTGTGCAGAAAGTAGCTATCAAACTTATGATTCCAAAAAATTGCTGCCAAATTTTAACCGGAAAAAACCACTAAAAAAACTTTTAAAAAATCTCATTATAAATAAGTGCGAATGAATGAATAACAGATCATGTATCCACTGATTGATTGAGCAATTGCGTCCGTGAACATCTTTTCACCAAAGTCAGTCACGACAAATTTGAAATAGACATTAGCGAATTTTTTAGTTTTTTTGGTTCCAAAAGACAATAAAGCTGTTTTGTTTTTTTGTAAGGTGACATAGTAAAGAGTATTTTTTTTTGAGGATATGATATATTTAGATATTTTTGTTATATTGGATTGTAGAATGAATTTTTTTTTGGAGATTTTAATTTATTTAAATATAGTTATTTAATTTTTTTTTTGGTTGTGTTGATATTAACGAAAATATATTATTATATTTTTTGAAGATGTGACATTTTACAATACCTTCATATAAGCTGTAAATAAGTCTCTTTCTATTTTTAATTGTTTTTTATAGTTATTTAATATTATAGAAAACTTTAAAAAAAATATCAATATAAAAAAAAAAAATCGTCAAATAATTATGTCAAATCTTGCACATCTACCAATTCTATAACTTTCTAATAAATACGATTATACTTCTTTAATTAATAAAACTATTATAAACCCAAAAACAAGGCTCAATAAAAAACAAGGCTCAATATTAAATATTATATAAAACTTCAAATAAATGAAATATCAATATTAAAAGGAAGAGAATTCGTTAAATGATTATGCTAAATCTTGCATATCTATGATTAGTTATACATTAGGTCTAGTCTTAATATGGAATATGGGTTAGAATAGGATATATAGATATAAATTATATATTTTAATTATTTAATACAGATTTTACAAGAGTCGAGATGGATCAATCTCACTTAAAAAAAGATTTACAAGTCAATTATCCTTTTAGGCTTGGGTAAATAGTGGAATTAAGAGACTAGACTAATAAATGTTTCATTGTAAATTGTATTTTTGATATTATTTTCATTATTAATATTTATTTAAAAAAAATTGACATTTTCTCTTATTAAGAAGTAACTACTTATTTTATTTTCAATTATTTTTTTCTTTCCAGCTAAAATTACCATTAATTAACACATAAATATATATAAACACACTTTTTCTATAGCGAGAGAAAGTTCATACTCAAATATATTAGTTAATATTGATATTCAAACTTTTTTTTGTTTTTAATTATTTTATCTCTATAAAAGTTATACAAAATTCTATTATTTAAGATAGAGATCAAAATATTTTATTTATTACTTGAAGAGTGAAAGTGAAATATGAACAATTGAGTTACTTGTTGTGATAATGGATTTTTAATTGTTTATTTATATGGTTTACATGAGATAAAATTATTTTTATTATTTTTTCCAGGACGTTACATACTTGCACATGCCCGTGGATTGGATGATGAGCTATTTTATTTATTACTTGAAAAGTGAAAGTGAAATATCAAAGAACCAAATAGAATGAAAGTGAAATATTAACAATTAAGTTAATTGTTGTGTTAATGGATTTTTAATTGTTTATTTATATGGTTGTTTAATTTTTGTTGGTAGGTGTGAACTAAATTTATTTTTATTATTTTTTTGAGGACACATACTTACACATGCCCCTCATTGTAGAATACACTATTTTATTTATTACTTGAAGAGTCAAAGATAAATATCAAAGAACCAAGTAGAATGCAAGTGAAATATCAACAATCGAGTTAATTGTTGTGTTAATGGATATTTAATTGTTTATTTATATGATTATTTAATTTTTGTTTTTTTGTTTGCCAAGCTGAACTAAAATTATTTTTATTATTTCTTTGAGGAAGCCACATACTTACACATGCCTCTCATACAGGATTGTAGAATTTTAGCTCATTTAAACAAAAATTAAATAGCCATATAAATAACAATTAAACATCCATTAATAGAAAATTTAACTCAATTGTTCATATTTCACTTTCACTTTACAATTAATAAATAAATCATTTTGATCTCTATATTAAATAATATAATTTTGTATAACTTTATAGAGATAAAATAATAAAAAACAAAAAAAAAACTATTTCTCTTATAAATATCTCAATATAGAACTTAAATAAACAGTTTGAATATCAATATTAACTAATATATTTTATTATGAACTTTCTCTCCCTCTACACAAAGTGTGTTTATATATATTTATGTGTGTATTAATGTTAACTTTAGCTCGAAAGGAAAAAGTAATTGAATGTAAAATAAAGTAGTTACTTCTTAATAGGAGGAAAATGTGTAACTCATTCAATTTTTAATATAAAATATTAATAATGAAAAAAAATTCAAAATTACAATTTAAACAATGAAAAATGATCACTATAGATCTATCTTAATCACATATTTACCAAGCACTAAAAGGGATTAATTGACTTGTAAATATTTTTTCAAGTTTGAGATTTGATCCCTCTCGGCTCTTGGTAGATCCGTAGTTAAAATGGATCTATACTGGTTCTACAATCTAGTATGAGGGGCTTTTGTAAGTATGTCAGGTCCTCAATAAAACAATAAACATAATTTTAGTTCATGCATGCCAATAAAAGTAAAATAAAATAAATAACCATTTAAATAAACAATTTAAAAATCATTAACACAACAATTTAACTCAATTGTTGATATTTCACTTCACTCTTACAGTAATTAAATAAAATTTTTGAATATCTATCATTAAATAATATCAATTTTATAGAATAATAATTAAGCAAAAGAAATTCCTATTTTCTCTTATAGATATCTTCATATAGAACTATATATATATAATCCCATATGGAACTTAAATAAACAATCTGAATCTCATATTAACTAAATTATTTTTAGTAATGAACTTATCTCTTCTTCTAAATACAAGTGTTGTTTTAATGTTAACCTTAGCTCGAAAGGAAAAAGTAATTAAAATAATGTAGTTACTTCTTAATAAGAAGAAAATTTGTAACTCATTCAATTTTTAATACAAAATATTAATAAGGATAAAATATACAAGAATACAATTTAAACAATGAAAAATTATTATTATAAATCTATCTTAATTACATATTTACCAAGCACTAAAAAAGATTAATTGACTTGTAAATATTTTTTCAAGTTGGAGATTTGATCCTCTCGATTCTTGGTAGATCCGTAGTTAAAATGGATCTATACTAGTCCTACAATCGAGTATGAGGGACATGTGTAAGTATGTCATGTCCTAAAAAAGTAATAGAAAAATGTTAACAATAAACAAAAATTAAGTAACTATATAAATAAATAATTAAAAATAGCAAAAAGACTCATTCTATAATCCAGTATAAGGGACATGTGTAAGCATGTCACATCCTCAAAAAATAATAAAAATAATTGTTGCCAATGTCAAGCAAAACAAAAAAATTAAATTAAATTAAATAACCACATAAATAAACAATTAAAAATTTATCTTAATGATAAAATATTCAAAAATACAATATAAACAATGAAGAATTACCACTATAAATCTACTTTCATCACAAATTTACCAAACCTAGAAAAGATTAAATCTCTTAAAGTGTAATTTCTTTTCAAACTTGAAATTTAATCCCTCTTCCAATAAATCTGTAATTAAAATAAATATTTACTGCTACTATATTATATTATAATAAATTTTATGATCCTATATAATAAAAAAAAAATAAATAAAAATTATAAATAACCTCAAGATACCTTTGGTTGCGAGACCTCCATAAAGCATTATTAGATGTAAGATATGCATTGAAAGGTCCTTGAAAATTTTACTTTTATTAAAATTTAACCAAGTTAGAAAAAAGAAGAGAACCTGATTTAGTATTTTTAATAAATTTTCAAAGTAAAACTATGCTCTTATAACTTTGATTTATAAAAATATACTTAAAGCTTCTCTTATAACTTTGATTTATAAAATTATATTTAAAGCTTTTAAAAGACATTGCTAACACTGGGATTGATGATTTCACAATTAAAGTTGGTAGAAAACCTTAATGCCCTCTTACTGAAACCAAACTAATTACTTAAAATTGGGTTGGTTGTGGAACTTTGTGGGAAAATCAATTAGGTAGCTTGTGGAACTTTTTGGGAAAATCAATCTCATAGGGGTTTGACACTAAGGGGTAAGAGTAAAGAATTAGCTATGAAAAACCCTAATGTATAGACATCTCTATGATTTATAGACCAGAGCTATCATATTTATATTATAATATCCCAACTATGAAAAACCCTAAGTGTGAACATCTCTATGATTTGTGGACAAGAGCTATAATATTTATATTATTTTCCCGACTATTTTGTTTCCAAAAGGCGATGAATAGTTACTATTAATATAACTATATGTCCCAATCTAATCTGATGTGATGTGAGGGACGGACCCTTTGTGGTGGGGAAACTTTGTTGTCACAAATATAAAGGGAATATGACATCCATGTGATGAGTAAGTGTGATGTTGAACCGCAGAAGTAATAACGTTTACGCATCCACCACTTATTGGACAAAAGTGGGTGACAGAAATTTAATTTATCCATCATTAAAGGTTCTTTGTCGTTTAAAAATACCTTGTACTTGTTACAATGTATAAGGTTGCTAATTATTAATATTAATAATGATAGTTTAATTAATTCCGAAGGTACGAAATACTTTATTATTCAAATTGAATGGACAACTTTGAATATATATTCATTGCTATTAAAATTTTAAATTATGGTTATTATGGTTTTTTTAATTAAAATATAATTTACAGAACATTATTATATTTTACAATATTATACACTATACATATTTAATTATAAAATTAATATCAGGGTGTATTTTGAATATCAAGGGTGTATTTTGAATACTTTTGGGACAACTAGAGACAATATATCAAAGGACTATGCTTCACTATTGCAATGTGAAGAGCACTTCTCGGGAGATATAATTATCTGATCCTTTCCTAACTTAACACATATTTGATGTATTTCATCAATAAGGCCTAGCCTTGTATGGTAACCCTTGCTTACTATCTCTTGTCCTCTTGGGCACAACCTTCCATTTGTTGCACCCACATTAAATCTACCGTTGTCATAAGGGGTATTGGAACGCTTCCTAATTACTACCTGCACCACAACCTTCTCTTTATCATCTCTCGCAGTGACATGGAAATGCCCTTCTCACAATGATATTGTAGCAATGGCGCCATTAGGACCCTTCAACGAAAGTTGTTTCCTCAAGGTTTTAATTACATTCATCTTTCAGACAAAAGTCATCAACAAATCATATTCTTCATATTAATCTTAGTGGCATCATGTAACTAACTTCTGTATACTACACCAAATCCTCCATGCCCCAGAAAATTTTCGTTACTAAAATCATTCCCAATATCATGAAGAACCTAGATTGAGATGATCATGTTACCTTCCTCCACCACATGTACACCATTCATCCCACTACTCATCCTATTACGTGTATTGTTGGTTGTTTCCACAACATTTTGTTGGGCCCCTTTAGCAATCTTCAACAACTCAGACTCTAAATTAGAATACTAGGGACGAACAACAATGGTATCATGACCCTACACACAACCTGATCTCAACAATCCTTTCTTGTAGAAATAGAAGCTTGAGCCAATAATTGCACTTAATCTAGCAAGCCCACATGGAAGATAACTCAAAACAACACCCAATGAGGAATATGATTGGTTATTGTTCTCCTTAACACCCACAAAAATTATAATGCTATAACCTGTTATAAGTGCTATAGGATTCACAGTTGATGAATTTCAGTGACTCATAGGGATTCTAGGGACGTGATCTAGGAGGGGTGTCCATAGAATATTTTTTTCAGTCTGTATATTCCCATCAACTTTCACAATGACACTCTTATTGAAAGTCAGTACATTACCAAACGATATGCTATTACTATAATCCAATTTCTTAAGATTGGTCAACAAAGTTCGCTGGCTAGGTATAAGTCGTATTGAATGTTATCACTCAACACTAATGTCTTCAAATATGTAAGATTAGGCAATGCAAGTGATATAGTTCCATTCAAATCTCTGAATGGGCTTCATTTTTAGTTCTGCACGGGCTTTCAGTTGAGCCTATTGTTCTAAAGCCTTTCAGGATGCTATTTTTATGAAAGGCACTCCAAAATAATTTTTTTGAACTAAATAACTATATAAAAACATATTTATTATGCCTAAACCATCAAATTGATATGATCTGTCAACAATTGTGGATATTCCACTAGATAATTCATCACAACAAATCTACTAAAGTATATTTGAAAATCTAAAATCTACACTCAATGTTAATTTTTTCCTTAGATTTTTGGATTCATTAATTAATATGTTATACTTATTTATGCAATAGATAAAATATAGAAAGTAGAGAACAAAGAAATAAAACTCACAAACCACAATGAACACAAGATATGATTTAGGAAACCCTTACAATAGAAAATCAAACTACAATGTGATGTTATTTTTCTCTTTCTTTCTCTAAATGAAAATGGATACAAGTACAAAGGAGTGATACCTATGACCTGTGGGATGCTATAGTACACCAACCCTATTTGTTTTCTCTCTCTATATCCATTCTTTGCTACTCTTCTCATCTATGGAACAAATTGCATACCAATAGAATGGAACCCCTTTTCCTCTTAGTGGCTTGGTTATAACACAGCTTGATAGCCTACTAATGGCTACGTTTGACTCATTCAACTCTTAACCATAGTTATAATATTTAATCTTCTAGAGTCTTATTCATCATGATCCCACAGCTAGCCCATTTTCCATGAATAATAGGGGATGATGTGGCATCCTTTCGAAACATGGTGGTCAAAACAAGAAGGTCAAATTTTAGGTGGCATAACTTTTGCATGAAGACTCCATTTGAGGTCTTTCTCACACCCTTGGAAAGGTATATGAGTGTAGAATAACACTAGGGGGTGAAAATATTAAACGAAAAATTTTATCCCTAAAATATGTCATTTAATGCCTAAAACTTCTTCAAAAAGGTTTTAGACTCGAATTTTCCAAACTGGGACCCAACATTAAATATGGTACTATGAGCTTATTCCTCCAATTTTCCCACTTTGAAAGAATCAAGATGGATGAAAAATAATATAATGATCCAATACTAATCATGATACCACCATTCAACTTCCCATGGGTTACACATTCCCCCCCTTAGCAACACTTACTCCATTGCATGGGTTTTGGTCATTAATCCTTCCATGTGTTGGTCCTTGCTATGTGCCAACAATTGTTATTGATATAGGTATACCATATGTCATTAAAGATGAAGGATTGGTCAATTCGACATGTATTATAATATAATTTTTCAAAACGTCCTTTCTTTAAAAAAAAAAATATTCTTCAAACTCTCCTACACGTATCCCTTCCTTAGATGATAGTTGTAGCTTTTCATTTGCTTCTAGCCCCTTCTCAGCCATGCATGCATTAAACATGTTAGAGGATGGTTTCTTATCTCTAATAAAATTTCCATGAGTGTTCTCTAGATCCAACTGTAAGTCCAACCAAGGTATTGTCCAATGATGTATTGGTATTTCTTTTACAAGCATCGTTAAGTCTCTTGATGCCTTCCTTTTGAGTTTTAACATATTGTTCATCATCTTGAAGACATTTCCATATGTTTTCTTTTGCTTGATATTAAGTTTGCACACTTAGGATTACATTAAATTTAAGAAGCATTTAAGCTTTCTGAATTTATTTACGAGTTAACTCAACATATTGTATAGTGTTAATGCATTGTCTTGTTGTTGTCTTTTTCTAGTCTAGCTATGAGAGATAAATTGCTAATGTTTATATATTTCTTTCCACTCTTGTCTTTTGTAGGAAAATTTTATTTGATTCTATCATCCTTGATCATTTTAATTCAATTTATCAAATGAATTTTAACTTTTAGTTGTTTTGAAATGTTCTTTAGTATGAACTATCCTCTAAATGCGATTTTTAGGGATTAAATATCTTGTTCTCATCTCATTCTATCATGTTTATCTTCTTGACTTTACCATTTAATATTTTCAATAAATGTTATAGTGAAATTCCCTCGTGTTGATCTGTGCCCTAGTTTTTTTTTGTAGAGATATACACTTCTTTTGATTGCCATACAAGAGATTCCATATTTTTCCGAAATATTTTGGAAATTCCAAACTAATTGTTTTCAAATGATGTTCAATTTCATGAGATTTGGTCATTGATCCTTCCACGTGTTGGTTCTTGCAATGTTCCAACAATTGTTATTGATATAGGTATTATCGTAAGTCATGAAAGATGAAGGATTGGTCAATTAGATAGGTATTTTAATAGAATTTTTCAAAATGTCCTCTCTGTTTTTAAAAAGACATATTCTTGAAACTCCCCTAAATGTATCCCTTCCTTAGATGGCAGTTGTAGCTTTTCATATTCTTCCATCCCCTTATCATCCATGCATGCACTAAACATGTCAAAGGATGGTTGCTCGTCTTTGATAAAATTGCCATGAGTGTTCTCTAGACCCAATGGTAAGTCTAACCAATGTATTGTGTAATGATGCATTAGTATTTATTTTAAAAGCATCGTTAAGTCTCTTGATACCTTTTGAATTTCAACATATTGTTCATCATCCTGAAGATATTTCCATATGTTTTTTTTTTTTTTGATATTAAGTTTGCACACCTAGGATTCCATTAAATTTGAGAACCATTTAAGCTCTTTGAATTTATGTATGAGTTAACTCGACATATTGTATAATGTAAATGCATTATCTTACTATTTTCTTTTTCTAGTCTCGTCATGAGTGCTAAATTGCTAATGTTTCTCTATTTCTTTCCATTCTTGTATTTTGTAGGAAAATTTTATTTGAGGTTATCATTCTTAACCATTTTAATTCAACAATTAAATGAATTTTATTTTTTAATTGTTTTGAAATGTTGTTTAGTATGGGCTATCCTCTGAATGTGATTTTGGGGCTTAAATATATTGTTCTCATCTCATTCTATCATGTTTATCTTCTTGACTTTACCATTTAATATTTGCATAAAATGCTATAGTAAAATTTCCTCATGCTCATTTGTGCCCTAGACTTTTTTGTATAGATATACACTTGTTTTGATTGCCTTACATGAGATTCTATATTTTTTAGGGAATATTTTGGAAATTCTAAACTAGTTGTTTTCAAAAGTTGTTCCATTGCATGGGGTTTAGTCATTGATCCTTCGACATGATGGTCCTTGCAATGCTCCAAAAATTATTATTGATACATGTATACAACATATGTCATGAAAGATGAAGGATTGGTAAATTAGATAGGTATTTTGATAGACTTTTTCAAAATTTCCTATCTTTTTTAAAACGACATAATCTTGAAACTCCCCTATGCATATCCCTTCCTTAGATGATAATTGTAGCTTTTCATCTGCTTCAACCCCTTCTCAGCCATGCATGCATTAAACATGTTAGAGGATGGTTGCTCATCTTTGATAAAATTTCAATGAGTGTTCTCTAGAATCCATCGGTAAGCACAAAAATCACCATTATGTCTCTTAATTTCTTCCTTTTGAATTTTAACATATTGTTCATCATCCTAAATATATTTCAATATGTTTGCTTCTGTTTGATATTAAGTTTGCACACCTAGGATTACATAAAATTTGATAAGCCTTTAAGCTCTTTGAAGTTATTTTTGAGTTAACTCGTCATATTGTATAGTGCTAATGCATTGTCTTACTATTGTCTTTTTCTAGTCTAGTTATGGGTTCTAAATTGTTAATGTTTCTATATTTTTTTCCACTCTTGTCTTCTGTAGGAAACCTCTGTTTGACTTTATCATCCTTGACCATTTTAATTCAACAATCAAATGACTTCTAATTTTTAGTTTTTTTTTTTTCAAATGTTGTTTAGTTTGGGATATCCTCTAAATGTGATTTTTGGCGCTTAAATATCTTGTTCTCATCTCACTCTATCATGTTTATCTTCTTGACTTTACCATTTAATATTTGCACTAAATGCTATAGTGAAATTTCCTCATGTGATTTGTGCCCTAGTTTTTTTGTAGAGATATACACTCGTTTTTATTGCCTTACAGAAGATTCCATACTTTTACATGAAGATTTTGAAAAGTTTAAACTAGTTGCTTTGGTCAAGAATTTGTTTTTGGTAGGTGTTTTCACTATAAGTACATTTTACAAGGTTGTTGTTTATAACCTCCAAGTCCTGAATTGGTGGAAACTTTGTTTTATATTCACCTTTACCAAATTCTTCTTGTGGCCTCCTTATAAGATGGAGGATAAATGAGGTATAATGACAGGCCAATTGTTTATTCATGAATACATATAAAATCTAAAAATAATATGCACATTATTAGTGAATAGTTTGGAACTATTTGTTTTTAGTTATCTATTTTCTCAAAACATATAGTTGTAGACATATGAAAAAAATGCTTTTACTTCACTCTCTGTATGTGATATTACTCTATACATGGTATTTGGTTAATGTTTTTGAATTTTGAGTGCCCCTTTCCTTGTATTAGTAATAATTAAACACCTCTAAGGGCTTTATTGAAATTTTACATAGTTGAATGAATAAATTATCAATGTTTGTATTTATGCTATTTTGGTGCATTATACTATCACTACCACATTTAGGTGGTTGCAAAGATGGTTGCACTGGTAAAGGATTTAAACCTTTAGTGTCTAATTGTGTGTTTTCTCTGCAGACATGATTACTCATATGGAGGTTTTAATGCTTGTTATGAAACCTATTGTATAACATGTTCGACTTCCATAAATGTTTATTGGGACTTATGGCACATTGTACACTTGCACTTGAGATTGTGGGAAATTGAGGTGGTTTATGTGGACCAACAAGAAAATATTGTTGTTGAGTTTGACGGCCATGTAATGCATTGCATGTATGGTTCAAATGGGAAACATGTGATACAAAAGTGTATTGAATGTATTCCAGAGGACAAAATTGATTTTATTATCTCTTCATTTTTTGGCCAATTTATGTCATTGCCCACCCACCCATATGTTTGTCGTGTTATACAAGTGAATCTTATGAGCACAAATAATATTTAACTCTACGTGAATTTTTCGTTTCTTATTTGAATGAGAGTTTATGTTTATTAATTTATTTGTTTCCTTAATTGTGACAGAGAATGTTGAATCATTACATAAACAAGAGGACATAACATTTTACGATGGAAGAGATATTGCAGTCAACTTGTACTCTCACATGAGGCCAATATGGAAATTATGTGTTTTAGGTTTGTTCCATCATTTATTAAGAACACTATGTGTAAGAAAATGAAGTTGTTCTTTAACTACTTCCTTGATAATAAATAATTTGTGTAACCTTATCCTTGCTATATTGCTCTCTCTAGTTGGTGGAATAAACAATCACATTTCTAATAGCTTTATTAACATGAAAGTAATTAATAGAGAGGATCAATTCATTAGAGATTATTTGAAAAATCTTCCTCTTTGTTGACGTATATTATGATACTCTAGAAAAATTGGAATTAGAATTGTATTAATATTTACCAAAGGCAAAAATTAGGCCAAGGGATTAGTGGCTATGTAACTAATAATAGAAACTAAACAAAAGATAGGTGAAAAATATACTTTTAAAATGGGATGTTAAAATATTGTACAAGAACAACAGCAAATTGAATGACATAAATGAACTTGTATAAGTAAGTTATCCCAAGAAGGAAAAACGTATCAAGTATATGGGATAAAAGTTCTTGTGGTGCAAGCCTTTTCTATGAATAGACAAAGAATACAAAATTAAATGACTAAGGCAAGTGGGCTAAGTTCAATACATGTTGTAGTACTACTCATCTGGATGGCCTTGAGAGGTGGGATTGATGCTCCTGTTAGTGGATCTTAAAGATTTTCCCAAATGATATGATATCTGTGTCACTCTTATTGCAATGTCTCCTCATTGACTACCTTAAAAAATTTCTTTATTTCCATGTAGTATTCTAGTTTTGATCCCCTTCTAAGCTCTTAGATGGATATATGCTTTGCAATTGGAAGACAATGTTTCCTTATTTCCACTTTTCACTAAATTGGACCATAGATATGATAAATTACTTAGCTAAAATGCTACCCTAGAATGATTGTGTAGCATTGTAGGTCCAAACTACATATTTTAATATCTTCTTTATGGAAAATAATACATACCCCATTCGAAAGCCCATACTAGTCCATCTTGGCTTTGGCTATTGAACTGTGATTTGTCATCATCCAACTAAGAATTTTGAGCTCGAAGGTTGCCTTAATATTTCATATGGATTGGCATCTTCTGACCTGTCACATTGGCCTAGTATTTTCATATAACCTATGTGTCATAAAAAAATAAGGGCTTGTCATATATCCAACACCAACCTTTTCATACAGGCCCTCAAGCATCTAATTATGATTTAAATAAATTGATCTCAAGTATTGAGAAGAATAACTCCATATAAGAATTATTCAATTTTTAAAGGAGCCAAGAGCCATGAATTAAGTTGAATACTCTCTTATTAATCCATGAGCATGAGTAATAATCGACAAATCAGGTCATGTATGAATAACAGAGACATAGGTAGTTGTAGGGACTTGATATGGATTGCAATAACATAATGGACTTTATACCCCAATTAATAGATTTTGATATATAACTAGATCATTGTCTTATGGATATTGACCACAAATATCTAGTTCTTCATCTTGATCACTATCAACATCCCTTGTATATAATTCATCTATAAAGCTCCAAATTCTTAGTAAATGCAACAATTAATCTGAATTGTTTATGTTTTTGACATTGTCCCATCCCATAAAGGGAAGGACGAAAAATTCACCTTCTCAAGTGAATGAGTGAATATGAATTATGGTGTTATTAATAATGATAATTTCTTAAGCCAAATCATGCAATTTCTTCAAAATGACTCAAACATGTTTGCTTTGAGGGTTTTGTTTAACTAAGTTCCAAGAAATAAGGAGCTATTAAGAGGTAGATGAGTCCACATATTTGTTGTAGGGTCATGACTACTTACATTTTCTATATTGAATGACATCAACATTGTTGGAAGTATTGGTTTCAAAATCCAATTAACATAATTTTTCAGTAATGTAGGTCCATGTCAAAGTCATCTCCATATCCTTGCAGGGATTCAATCAACAATTTCAGGGCATCCAATTGTTAATTTTTCATGTGATTTCTTTGAAATATGTTTCAACCATAATATAGAAGTTGTAGAATCTTGAAATTACATAAATAAATATAGGATTTTTTTTCTCATATGTGCCTCAAGAAGCATATAACAAGGGTCTACATTATAAAAACAAAATTTCTTTCACTTAGGCACCATGCTAAAATAGTTAATGGTGATCAAATTAATTTGAACCCTTAGCATTGTTTAACTCAATCGTGTGAAAATGTTTAGCAACATGATCCAAATCTTGTCTAACTCATCCATGTGCAAATGTTTAATAGCATTATCTAAAGCATGTGCAAATGTTTAACAACATGATCCAATGCTTGCTGATCAAATCCATAATCCATTGGTGATAAACTTAAGTTGAACCCTTAACAATGTCTAACTCAACTCTCAACCATGTGTAGATGTTTAACAAGTTGATTCAAAGCTTATTGATCAAATCCCTAATCCACTTCCTTCTCAGCAATGCCACCCGCCATTGTTGTGGCACTTGTTACTTCATCTTTCAGTAGCCTAAATTCCCGTTAGAAAACTCTTTATAATAAAAATATGATCAAACACATATTGCATTAGTGATTGGCTTAAATTGAATCCTTAACACTATCTAACTCATATCTCAGCCATATGTAGATGTTTAACAACATGATCAAACCCCTAGTCCATTCCCTTCTTTTGACATCCACCACTGTTATGGTACTAGTTACTTAAGATTTCAATAACCTAAATTCCCATTAAAAAAATATTTATAATACAAATCTATGAATTATGAAGAACAAACATATATATTAGGTGTTGTCTAACTATTATATGTTATGGAGTTTTTTACCAAAGTTTGGGGAACCAATTTTGGTCAAATTGTGATATTTTGTTGTTTAAAATGTGTCTTGATTACATATATGGATTCAACACCCACCCTTAAAACGCTTGAGTTGTGAAAAATTCACAACTCAAATTTATGATTCCAACAAATCCAAAACCAAAACCAAATTAGGCACAAATTCAATTAAAAAATATACCAAAAACACTTCAAAACTTATAATATATCAACTAACTATATATTATACCTAACTTTTTAACTTAATTCCTACCTTAAATGTATCTTATTCTTCTTTTCCCACCAGCATAAATGATAATAAGATGAAAAAATAATTAAGTAGATAACAACGTATGAAAAACTATAAAATAGTACTTTTAAGTATAACAACATTTATAATATGGTTTGGACATACTTTTGGTAGGTAAAACATAAAACGATAGTTTAAGTATAACAATGTTTCTAAAATGGTATGAACATATTTTTGGTATCTAAAACATAGATAATCTAATAAAATAGTTATAAATATAATAAATGTTAATATAGTTTTGATAATAATATATGTATTTTTGGTAACTAAAATATAGATAATGTAATAAAATAATTACAAATATAATAAATGTTAATATATATGTGATAATAATATATGGATGGTTTAATTAAAAAATTATATGTTTTTTTTTTAATATAATAATACAATTTTTATGTGAGATTGTGATTTATGTGGTTTATAAATGGGATTTTAACATTTTGAATTTTTTTTAGTAATTGATATTTACAAATTAAATGATTTAAATTTATGATATTTAAAAATTTGTATTAGATTTTAAGTAAAATTGATCATAAAAACATTCTATTTTATTTATTAGTTAATTTTTTTTTTTCCTTGGTAAAACTAGCTAGTCTATTATATTATATTTACATGAAAATTTTACAAGCAGTGAAACAGGACTTCCATGGCCGCCAATGGCGCCTTGGATATCTTAGCTTTGAAGCAAAAAGCTCCCACGCAGGGGCATCACCGACAGGACTTCCAAAATTCCCCAAAAAACTAACTGAGGCTGGAAACCAATTCGACTTGACAGTCAACAGAACATGGAACATTGAGTTAAACATGAACATGACGGCCCACGCAGGGGCTTCCTTTAAAACCAGACTGTAGACCGACACAAACGAGACAGACTGAGAGTAAACTCGACCAAAACAAACGGGACAGAATGAAAAACTGCAAGTGAACAAACACAGTGCTAACCCGTACCCATATACTCGCAGCAACCTTTATCCTGAACCCGAGCTGAGAGAGAAAGGCAAGAGCCGGTGCGCGCGTCGGAGGATCATTCATCGCCGAGACTTTTTTCCTCCACGATCGTGCACCATCCCTGACCCTCAGGGATTCCTTCCCACATGGCAGACCATTTATCCTTTGCTGTGCCTTGAGGTTCCTGCGCCTGGGGATGCGAGGGAGCGTGCAGAATCTCCTTCCCTGAGGTGCCCACCTCAATTGGTGGCTGCAAAACAGGGCTCTCCTTTCCAGTGCCCTCTGGAGGTGGTTCCACCATTCCTGGAGGCATCCCACAGTGATTCCCTTCAGGAGCTTGAGTAAAAAGAACTGAAATATGAGCATTGATACCTGCACTATCCTTGGAGTTGCCCAGGGTGAACACAACCGAGCCAAATGCTGGAAGGACTAGCTCCCCTTCGCTTGAGCTGCCAACCTCCATGAATTGCCCAGCTTGGAGTGGCTTAACCCTTGCCCTCCTATAGCAATAGCAGCAGCAGCAATGGTGGTGCTCATTCGCTGCTGGAGGGCGAGAGGATGAGCCTCGCCCAGATCCCCTCCTGCAAGGTTGCCGCTCCCGTAGCCTCGCCATGGACAATCCTCCGTCTCCCTTGATAGCTTGGGATGACTTGTGAGACCAACCACAAGGGAGAATTCACCACAAGTACCTCCCGAACGCGACAACCTCTGAGTAGCTGCTGCCTGAGGGAGGAAATTCCTTCCTCGTAACCAGATTGCCCTGATTGCTCTTGATTTGCCACTTCTCCCCAAGACAAGAGCCTGAATTGGAGCGACGAAAAGCCAAGATGGCTGGTTGAAGTGGTAGGATAACCGCCCACCTCTGTGTCTGCACCTGCGTCGAATGCCTCTGCGTCTGCAACTCCCCAGCTCCACCATAACGATGAATTGTCTTCTGCTCATCCGCACCTTGATAACCCGCCTCATTCCCTCATTGGGAGCGAGCAATAACTGCAGCCATCTCTTCACTCTGCTCGGCATTGAATGCCCAGAGCTCAGACTGCGCAGAATTAAACCTTTGACGGCTAATTCCATCAAACATTAATATGAGCACGGGGCGGAACATGCCAGACATGTGGCTCGACCCTTTGAGACGTGCCATCACCCGCATCCGGGGGTTCAGTGTCTCTTTGAAGGAGTTTCTCACATTCCTGAGTCTGTTGATTGCTAGGGATGATGTCCAAGTTTCCTTCTTGGAAAGGATGGTTGCTTTCTACCCCAATATTGGCTAGGAGATCAGCAATCTTATTACCTTCTCTTCTGGTGTGATGAAAGGAGAGGGCTCTGTGGTTATGTAGCTCATGAGCAATGCTGTTTAGCCTTGCTTCTAGTCTCCAACTGTCAGCTACTTTTCTAGTTTGAGAGCCATTTTGAATGCGCGTTTCCATGTTGATGATGACCTGGGAATCGCCTTCCACTATCAGTGGTTGAAGATTGAGGCGTCTAGCGACTAAGAGCCCTTGCCAGAGTCCCTCCAACTCCGCCGAGTTATTGGTGTCCCACCCTATATTGCCGAAGTAGATCTGCAGGGGGTTACCATTGTGATTACGAATGATACCACCATATCCTGCTGGCCCAGGGTTGCCTTTAGAGTGATGCAGGAGCATCCAGCTCTGAGGAGACAACAGGTGGTTGACAGTCTCATGGAGAGACCAGAACACACAGTCACATATGCATAGTTGGGTAGGTGTCAAAACTTGTCAGCTGTTTTATTTTATTTACTTGTTTTATTTTCCAGAAGGTCGATAGGACCAGGTAAATTAAAAACTGTGAACTCTTATTTTTAATTAGGAATTAGCATAAGAAAGTAGGTTGTTAATTAGTTAGTGTCTTTATGAAATGTATTAGTTAAAAACAGTTACAAGTTGCTGGACAGTTATCAATTCGGTTGGGGCAGTTCTACTTGAGTAAAGAACAGTTATGCCTCAAGGGAATAAAAGAAAAAAGAGAAGCATTGTAAACGATTCCTCAGATAGAAGAAAAAAACAGAGACAGTCATTTTTTTTCAAATAAATATTTTATTCTATTTCACAATTATATCACCACTGCATAGTGAATTTTCAGGCATCATAATATAGTTTTCTGTGTAACAAATTGGTTGGAACAATAAGACAGAGAAGCAACGTAAAGAGCAGAGCAGCATAGAGATACAGTTGTCACCTACAGACAGGATAACGAGAAACTGCGAGTGCAAACAATCTTCAAGCGGAACGAAATTTACGAAAAGAACAGAGCACAGTTATATAATTAACATTTCCAGACAGAAGCGAACGAGAATTCGGCATATAAGTAAACTTTCAGGTAAACCGAAAAACAAACCCTCATAGCATATTTAAGAACAGAGCAAATGCAGAATGTGACAAATATGTATCTGAATCATTTCATAAATCTATTGTAATAAAGCACATACAGTATAGGCATTTCCCATTTCTTTCGAATAACCATTTCATTAAAGGAACAGAGTCTCGAAACAAAGTTTCGGGCAAATATTTGTTACAACCAAGAACCAAAATAAATACAGTAAGAAGTCACCACCAGAACCGGCAGACAGGGGTCGAATAAAACCGAGGGTTTCTAATAACTGAACCGTAAAAGCTACAGGACGAGGGCTCGAATCAACGAGCAACCCTCTCACTAAATAACCAGCATCGACTTACAGAACAAGTGCTCGAAACCGCTGAATACCCATCAAGGGTTTTAACAAAAACAAACTAAGTGACCATATTACAGAAGCAAGGGCCGAGACCAACGATTGGAACCGAAGGAGGGTTACACAGCTTGACAGAACCATTTCTTTTTCCACTCAGAAGACGAACTACCCACAAATACACTCAGAACTACAAATAAATTACAGACAACTAAATGGGGAGGCACTACCCGTAAGGTGAAGAGCCAGAGGATTCGACAGGGAGCGTGGAGCACAACGAACCACGGAGCCGACCACATGAAATTACCTGCAACGGAACGAGAGTAGGATTAGCACCATACACAGATACAAATAATCAGTGAAAATCATAACCAGATAAAGATTAGGCGCAGAATCTCACCTGTGGCCAAGGAGACGGGGTCGAGAAACTGAAAACGACCACCATGTCCTAAAGAACAGTAGCGAAAGGCGTTAGGGTTGGAGCGATAAGGGTTGAGACAGTCCAACAGGGCACAAAAATTTACCTTTGCAACCAGGTCGAAGCGCGGAAGCTCGGAGGAAGACCTGTCACGAAAGCAAATTCATCAACCAGACGAATAGAAACAGTGTGTGCATAGGAAAAACCAGTCAATACACAGTGAACAAGATTATCATCGTACAGAGAAAAAAGGTTCCTTTACAGGCCATCGAAGTCTCACCTCCATAGCAGTAGTGGACCAGCGAGACCCATACAAACAACAGTTGAAACCAGAACAACGAAGGACGAAGGTTTCTCCACAGTCACAGAGTAAGCCTTTCGGCGCAGCGGAGGAGTGCAAATGACAAATGAACGGGGCAACATTTGACAAAAGGCAAGAGAACCGGCAGGTGTGGAGCATTAAACGACGGGCCCAGTAAAAACCCTAAATCGATTACCGAGATAACGTACCAATAATTTAAGTCAACCATAAATTCGTTCCGAACGCCAAGTCTTGTCAACAACAGGTGTATTAGAATCGGCGGGAGGCCATCATAAGTGGTATCAGAGCTAGTTCCTTGAGTTGGAACAAATGGAACAAGTGGAAGGTGAAGGTGAAGGAAGAGGCAAGAGGAAGAGGAAGAGGACGAGGACGAGTAGTCCGTAGGGTAGTAGATGATGGACTTCGAGAGGAGATTTGAGTTTTGCGTGAAAGATTGGTAGTGGTGGAAGCTGGGGGAAGGAGAGACCCAGCAGATGATAGTGATGAAGAAATAACTGAACCAGAGGATGAGTTCGAAGGGGTGACACCAGAACTTAGATTGTTGAAGTCAGTTTTGCTGTCCAGTCATAAGCCAAGGCATGAGTTACTTACTTATGACGGGAGTTTGTCTGCAGATGTGTTATTAGATTGGCTGAGTGAAGTAAATAAATTTTTTGAGTTTGAGGAAACCAGTGAGGACAAACAAGTGAAGTTTGCCGCCACCAAGCTGAAAGGACATGCGTCCTTATGGTGGGACAGCGTTCAGGAGGAAAGAAAGAGACTACACAAACAACCTATAAAGAAGTGGGCCAAAATGGAGGCAAAACTGAAGGAGAAGTTCCTACCAAAAGATTACCAGATCATGTTGTACCGATAGGTACAGAACTTGAAGCAAAGAGGAATGACTGTTAGGGAATATACGGAGGAATTTTATAAGTTGAATTTACGAGCAGGGTATGTGGAAGATACCTCAGAAAAAACAGGCAGATTTGTGAACAGCTTGAGAGGGGAGATTTTGGATGAAATCGGTATCCTCTCACCTCAAACGTTGGATGAAGCCTATCAGTTTGCACTGAAGGCAGAAGAGAAAATTAACAGGAAACAGAACACCAAGAGAGGAGGTGGTTCTGGCAGGGGAAAAGGCAAGGTTTATGGCAGAGGTAGAGGTACAGGCCCAAATGAGGAGGGCAACAGTTCCAAATCTGCTGGCACAACAGAGAAGGAAAACAACACCAGACAAGGACGACCAGCTCAGCGAGGGCGAGGATTTGGTCGAGGCAGGGGAACTGTCCAGTGCTATCGTTGTCACAAATTGGGACACAAGTCGTATGACTGTCCTGAAGGTGAACCAACAGGTGGAAGAGGAACCTATGTTACTCAGTCAAAGGATGTTGAGGAGACACCTCAAGAAGCAGAGAACACACCAGAGACAGGTGAAGAGTTGGTGTTAAATAAAGTGCTGTTAAAACCAGCAAAAGAGGTTGAAGAACCAGATCAGCGAAAGGCTTTGTTTCACACTATTTGCAAGTCACGGGGTAAATGCTGTAAATTAATCATTGACAGTGGGAGTACCGACAATTTAGTAGCCGTAGAGATGGTAGAAAAGCTAGGATTAAAGAAACTAAAACATCCTACTGCCTACAAAGTGTCGTGGCTGCAGAAAGGGCATCAACTGTTAGTTGACGAACAGTGTGAGGTGGAGTTTCAGATCGGTAAGTATAAGGACAAGATCCTTTGCGATGTTATGCCAATGGATGTCTGTCACTTACTGTTGGGACGACCTTGGCAGTTTGATAGAAGTGCAGTTCATGATGGGAAAACCAACTGCTATAAGTTCGTGAAAGACGGGATAAAGAATACGCTTGTACCCATCAAAGAGAAAAATACAACAGAAGCTAGTGGAGTGAAAGCACTGCTGTTAGGCGGAAAAGAATTTATAAAACAGATTGAGGACAGCGAGATAAATTTTGCTGTCATAAGGAGACCAAAGGCATTAGTACTTCATACACAGGTTTCAGATTTTCCAGAAGAAGTTCAGAAGTTGCTGCAGGATTTTGGAGACATTGTGGTAGATGATCTTCCAGATGAATTGCCACCAAGGAGAGGTATTAGTCACTGTATTGACTTTATACCAGGAGAAAGCCTTCCAAATAAAGCAGCTTATCGCATGAGTCCTAAAGACCATGAAGAAATCAGGAAACAGGTCCAGGAGTTGTTGGACAAAGGTTTGATTCGAGAAAGCATGAGCCCATGTGCAGTACCAACTGTTTTGGCTCCAAAGAAAGGAGGAGAGTGGAGAATGTGTACGGATTCCAGGGCTATTAACAAAATTACTGTTAGGTACAGGTTTCCCTTACCTAGGATGGACGATATGATGGATTGTTTGAGTGGAGCGGCTTATTTTTTGAAGATTGACTTGAAGAGTGGATATCACCAGATCCGGATTCGGGAAGGGGATGAATGGAAGACCACTTTCAAGACGAACGAAGGCTTATATGAATGGCTGGTGATGCCATTTGGTTTGAGCAACGCTCCCAGCACGTTCATGCGTCTGATGAATGAAGTGCTGAAGGAATTTAATGGTAAGTTCGTAATAGTCTACCTGGATGATATTCTGATTTTTAGTAAGACTAAAGAGGAACATTTCAGACATTTACAGAGTGTATTGAAGAAGTTACAGCAGAACAAGCTGTTAATTAATCTAAAGAAGTGTACCTTTTTTCAGCGAGAACTAGTGTATCTGGGCTTTGTCATCGCAGAAAATGAACTAAAAATGGACCCAGAAAAGGTGACAGCTATAGTTAGCTGGCATTCTCCGAAAAGTTTATTCGAAGTTCGAAGTTTCCATGGACTAGCCAGTATTTACAGGAAGTTTATCAGAAATTTCAGCGAGATTTGTGCACCAATGTTGGATACGATCAAGAAGATAAATCAGCCATTTCACTGGACTGAAGCAGCAGAACATAGTTTTCAGATCTTGAAAAAGAAGATTACTGAAAGACCAGTGTTAAGACTGCCTGATTTCAACAAACTTTTTCAAGTTCGTTGCGATGCCAGTGGTGCGGCCATTGGGGCAGTCCTTAGCCAGGAAGACAGACCGATTGCTTATTTCAGTGAAAAGCTAAATGAGAGCAGGCAGAAATACTCAACCTACGACAAGGAGTTTTACGCCATTGTGCAAGCTTTGAAACATTGGCGACATTATCTGTTAGGTAACGAGTTTGTTTTATTCTCTGATAATTCTGTGTTACAGTACATTATGCAGCAGCATAAATTGAACCATAAGCATGCAGCTTGGGTTGAGTACTTACAAAGTTTCACATTTATACTAAAACACATTAGTGGGCAATCAAATAAGGTAGCAGATGCACTTAGTAGGAGAACATTGCTTCTACAGGAAAGCACAATGCAGATTTTAGGCTTTGAACATTTAAAAGAGATGTATCCGACCGACACCGAGTTTATGGAGGCCTATGAGACTTGCCAAAACTCGCTGTTACGAAATAACAGCATATGGTTAGACTATAATCTACAGGAAGGATTGTTGTTTAAAGGAGGGCAGTTGTGTATTCCCAACTGTTCTATGCGGGAAAACATCATACAAGAAAAACATAGTGGAGGCCTGGCGGGACATTTCGGTATTGACAAAACGATTGCTCAGGTACAACATTTTTATTACTGGCCTAAGTTGCAGCGGGATGTGCAGAGGTACGTGACTAGATGTAAAATTTATCAATTTGCAAAAGGTCACAGTCAGAACACTGGACTTTATATGCCATTGCCCATTCCTAGTCGACCATGGGATTCAGTTAGTATGGATTTTGTACTGGGTTTGCCGAAGACACAACGAGGCTTTGATTCAGTAATGGTTGTGGTAGACCAATTTTCAAAGATGGCGCACTTTGTACCATGCAGGAAAACCAGCGATGCTACTTACATAGCACATCTTTTCTTCACAGAGATTGTGCGGTTGCATGGACTTCCAAGATCCATTATCTCTGACAGAGATGTAAAGTTCACTGGTCATTTTTGGAGAACTCAGTGGAAAAAGTTGAATACCTAGTTGCAGTTCAGCTCCGCTTATCATCCGTAGACAGATGGTCAGACGGAGGTAGTAAACCGAAGTCTGGGAAATCTACTTCGAAGTTTAACAGGTGAAAATTCCCGGACTTGGGACCGTGTACTTGCGCAGGCGGAATTCGCATACAACGATTCCCCTAACCGCAGCACAGGATACAGTCCGTTCCAGATTCTGTACGGCATGCATCCGAGAGGAGTGCATGAGTTACGAGATTTGGGGAAACTTGAGAAACAGAGCGCTGATGGGGAAGATTTCGCCTAAGCTATGAGCAATTTACATGAACAGGTTAAATTGAAATTACAGGAGAGCAGTCAGAGGTATAAGCAGCGAGCTGATACAAAGCGCCGGGAAGTTCAGTTCAACGTAGGGGACGAAGTCCTTACGTACTTACGTAAGGAACGGTTTCCAAAACGAGAGTACAGCAAGCTGAAATTCAAGAAAATCGGGCCCTGCAAGATCATTCGCAAATTTTCTGCGAACGCCTATGAATTACAGTTGCCACCAGGGATTGGTATTTCCCCTATTTTTAACGTGGCAGATCTATTTCCTTATGTCACAAGTTCAGCAGATAATGCAGCAGCAGAGCCACCGCGGGACACCAAATGTGAAGGAGATTCGTGGACGAGACAGATGCCGATGGCACCACCCGTTGAGATTGAAGGGATTCTGGACACAGAGGTAGCTAAGCGCACACGCAGGAAGGAGTATTTGCGGTATCTGGTGAAATGGAAGAACCGTCCAATAGAGGACAGTTCATGGCTTAACGCGATGCAAATACAGAAAGTAGGCTATTCTGTCGACGACCTCATGGAACGGAGCCATGACTTTTTGCCACCCCGGGAGCTTGATGCAGGAGCATCCAGCTCTGAGGAGACAACAGGTGGTTGACAGTCTCATGGAGAGACCAGAACACACAGTCACATATGCATAGTTGGGCAGGTGTCAAAACTTGTCAGTTGTTTTATTTTATTTACTTGTTTTATTTTCCAGAAGGTCGATAGGACCAGGTAAATTAAAAACTGTGAACTGTTATTTTTAATTAGGAATTAGCATAAGAAAGTAGGTTGTTAATTAGTTAGTGTCTTTATGAAATGTATTAGTTAAAAACAATTACAAGTTGTTGGACAGTTATCAATTCGGTTGGGGCAGTTCTACTTGAGTAAAGAACAGTTATGCCTCAGGGGAATAAAAGAAAAAAGAGAAGCATTGTAAACGATTCCTCAGATAGAAGAAAAAAACAGAGACAGTCATTTTTTTTCAAATAAATATTTTATTCTATTTCACAATTATATCACCACTGCATAGTGAATTTTCAAGCATCATAATATAGTTTTTTGTGTAACAAATTGGTTGGAACAACAAGACAGAGAAGCAACGTAAAGAGCAGAGCAGCATAGAGATACAGCTGTCACCTACAGACAGGATAACGAGAAACTGCGAGTGCAGACAATCTTCAGGTGGAACGAAATTTACGAAAAGAACAGAGCACAGTTATATAATTAACATTTCCAGATAGAAGCGAACGAGAATTCGGCATATAAGTAAACTTTCAGGTAAACCGAAAAACAAACCCTCATAGCATATTTAAGAACAGAGCAAATGCAGAATGTGACAAATATGTATCTGAATCATTTCATAAATCTATTGTAATAAAGCACATACAGTATAGGCATTTCCCATTTCTGTCGAATAACCATTTCATTAAAGGAACAGAGTCTCGAAACAAATTTTCGGGCAAATACTTGTTACAACCAAGAACCAAAATAAATACAGTGAGAAGTCACCACCAGAACCGACAGACAGGGGTCGAATAAAACCGAGGGTTTCTAATAACTGAACCGTAAAAGCTACAGGACGAGGGCTCAAATCAACGAGCAACCCTCTCACTAAATAACCAGCATCGACTTACAGAACAAGTGCTCGAAACCGCTGAATACCCATCAAGGGTTTTAACAAAAACAAACTAAGTGACCATATTACAGAAGCAAGGGCTGAGACCAACGATTGGAACCGAAGGAGGGTTACACAGCTTGACAAAACCATTTCTTTTTCCACTCAGAAGACGGACTACCCACAAATACACTCAGAACTACAAATAAATTACAGACAACTAAATGGGAAGGCACTACTCGTAAGGTGAAGAGCCAGAGGATTCGACAGGGAGCGTGGAGCACAACGAACCACGGAGCCGACCACATGAAATTACCTGCAACGGAACGAGAGCAGGATTAGCACCATACACAGATACAAATAATCAGTGAAAATCATAACCAGATAAAGATTAGGCGCAAAATCTCACCTGTGGCCAAGGAGACGGGGTCAAGAAACTGAAAACGACCACCATGTCCTAAAGAACAGTAGCGAAAGGCGTTAGGGTTGGAGCGATAAGGGTTGAAACAGTCCAACAGAGAAGAAAAATTTACCTTTGCAACCAGGTCGAAGCGCGAAAGCTCGGAGGAAGACCTGTCACGAAAGCAAATTCATCAACCAGACGAATAGAAACAGTGTGTGCATAGGAAAAACCAGTCAATACACAGTGAACAAGATTATCATCGTACAGAGAAAAAAGGTGCCTTTACAGGCCATCGAAGTCTCACCTCCATAGCAGTAGTGGACCAGCGAGACCCATACAAACAACAGTTGAAACCAGAACAACGAAGGACGAAGGTTTCTCCACAGTCACAGAGTAAGCCTTTCGGCGCAGCGGAGGAGTGCAAATGACAAATGAACAGGGAAAAATTTGACAAAAGGCACGAGAACCGGCAGGTGTGGAGCATTAACCGACGAGCCCAGTAAAAACCCTAAATCGATTACCGAGATAACGTACCAATAATTTAAGTCAACCATAAATTCGTTCCGGACGCCAAGTCTTGTCAACAACAGGTGTATTAGAATCGGCGGGAGGCCATCATAGAGGCTCCGTCGAAGTTGAGTTTGTATGAGTTGGTGGGTGGGGCATTCCATTTTATGACTTCCTTGATATTACCTTTCATTGTCTGATATTAGGTTCCAGTTGTCCAGGACGTTTTTCTCATTATCTTTAGTAGGGAGATCTTCTTTAGTCCATGATTTCAGAAGCATGGTTTCTTTGAGGTTGCCATGCAGTCTGCTCCAAATTTCCTCAATGGGCGAGCTCTGGTTTTTGAAAATGCGCCTATTCCTTTCTTTCCAGATGTTCCATAATATTGTGCCTGGGATTATGTTCCACATGTAGTTGAGGATCGCACAATCATAGGGGCTTTTTGGCCACTGACGGATGGTATCTATGATGTCGCCAGGTCCTCTGCATCTTTTTTGACATCTAAAGCCAACCTTCTCCCATAGCTGGTTGGCGATTGGGCATGTATCCAAAAGATGCTGTAAGGTTTCCTCATTTTTAAAGCAATTGTGGCATATCGAAGGGCCTTGGAAATTGCGTCTCCTCAGCTTATCCCAGGTGAGAATATTTTTGTGTCCAACCATCCACAGGAAATGGGATATTTTGGGCCAAGCTTTGAAGCCCCATATTCGCTCCCATAGAGGGTCCGGCCTGGTGGTGGAGTTGCCTATAATATTATAGGCTTCGGAAGTGGAATATGTTCCTTTGGGGAGGTAACCCCATCTGAGGATATCCTCGCTGTTCTCAAACCGGATGCTTCTCTTCTTTAACTCGTCTTCGAGTGCTGCTACCTCCTGAATGCTTGTGATATTGGTTATCTGATTTCTCAGTCGCCACTTCCTGAATCCATTTACCGTTTCCTGTTCCCAGAATTGATGGACGGTTGCATGTTGCTGCTCCTGTCTATTCGGAATGATCATTGAAGGAAGAACACTTGAGAGTTTGGGCAGTTGGTTCCAAGCGTCCTTCCAAAATCTGGCACTGTGACCATTCCGTGTTTCCCAAAAGCTGTGTTTCTGGATGAGCTGATGATGTTGTTTGGAGACATTCCAAATAAGTGACCCACTGATTGTGGGCTTGAATCTTATGAGCTCTGCTTGGGGCATATTGTTGGTGTATTTGGCTGTCCATATTTTGGCCCATAACTTGTCTGGATTAGTTATCCATTGCCACCATATTTTGGCATTCATGATGGTGTTACTGTACTCTAGATCTCTGAGTCCGATGCCTCCTTTGATTTTGGGCCTGCATACAGTGTCCCATTTCACTAGTGCCCATTTGCGATTAGTGGTTGAGCTTCCCCATAAAAAGTCACGCTACAGGTTTCTCAATATTTTTAATACCCATTTTGGTGCTGCAAGGATAGAAAATAGATAGAGAGGCATGGCTTGGAGGATGGACTTAATAAGCACAACTCGACTAGCTAGATTGAGGGAGCGGTGAGTCCATAGGTTTAGTTTTGAATCAAGCTTCTCAAGGAGAGATCGCCATGCAGGTTGCTTTATGGCCGAGGCAGTAAGGGGAGCTCCAAGGTAAGTGGAGGGGAGAGTGGCGGTTTGAAAGCCTAGGATACGGGAGACGGCGGATTTAACTGATGGAGGGGTGTGGAAGAAGAAGATTTGAGATTTGGAGTTATTGACATGAGTGCCAGAGGCTTCAGAGAAGTCGTTGAGCAGGGATTTCAAGCGAGAGGCTTCCTGAGCCGAGGGGTAGACATAGAGCATGGTGTCATCGACAAATTGCTGATGAGAGGAGGCTGGGGAATTGTGGATGGAGATTCCTCTAAGCTAATTAGACTGGAGGGCCTGTTTGATGTGTCTGCCAAGACCCTCAGCCATTATAACAAAAAGGAAGGGGGAGATGGGGTCCCCTTGTCTTATGCCTCTTGAGGGTTTGAAAGGGCGGGAGGGAAAACCATTGACAAGAAGGGAAAAATGGGAGGAGGTGATAAGACTCATGATCCAACGAACCCAGGTGGAACAAAAGCCAAAAGCTTTCAACATATGTTGAATGTAAGACCAGTTGAGCTTGTCGAAAGCTTTGGAGAGATCGAGTTTGAGTAACCAGCTTGCTTGGATTGCTTGAGCGAATGGATGATTTCGTGTGTGAGGATAATGCCGTCCATTATCTGTCTGCCTTCGACATAACCCGATTGCTCCGGAGAGATGAGCATGGGTAGAAGAGGTTTTAATCTGTTAGCAATTACTTTGGAGATGACTTTATAGATAACGTTGCAGAGAGCGATGGGCCTGAATTTATCAGGAGTTATGGAGTTCTCCTCTTTGGGGATGAGGGTGATGAAAGTGGAGTTAAGGGAGGGGAGTAGCCAGCGTAGAGCTCTGGATTCCTCAACTACTTGCCAAACCTCCACTTTAATCAAGTCCCAGAAAACATGAAAAAACGTGGTAGTGAAACCATCTGGTCCAGGGGCCTTACCTTCTTTGAGCTGCGCCATCGCCTTGTCTACCTCCTGGGTTTGTATTGGGCTCATGAGTAACTCGTTGTGCTCCTCTGTGACCAACTTGGGGATGTTGCTGGTGATTTTTCCAATCGCCCTTTGCCGATCCACCGCCTGTTCTTGGTGTACCTGCTGAAAGTGATTGAGAAGGATTTCTTCTATTTTCTCATGCTCCTCAACTTTTTCCCCCACTTGGTTTTGGATGAAAGGAATCATATTGTGCATCCGCCTCTGCACTGTAGTTCTATGGAAGAATTTGGTGTTGCGCTCCCCTTCTTTTAGCCATCGGACCCTTGATTTTTGCTTCCAGTAAATTTCTTCTTGCTTCCTTCTTTCTTCAAGATGGTTGTTTATGTGTCGTTCTCTGTCCAAGGTTGCCTCTGTGTGCCCTGCATTTATTATTTCCTGATGGAGATCCTTCAGCTCCTTATTGAGCTCCTGTTGCGCCTCAAAAATATTGCCGAAGGTCTCCCGATTCCAACATTTTAGGTGACTTTTTAGAAAACGCAGTTTTTGCTGTAGCTGGAACATTTTTGAGCCCTCTGGTGGGATGAAGGAGGCCCATATGGTTCTGATGAAGTCCTTGAATGCTAGATGTGTTAGCCAAAATCCCTCAAACCGGAAGGGCCTTTTGGTTCTATCTCCTGGTCGCTGCCAATGCAGAGCTATTGGCCAGTGATCCGACCCTGAGTGGGCCAAGATTTCTGCGGTGAGATCACCTCCGAGATGTACCGCATTATCCCAAATCAGGAAGCGATCTAGTTTAGAAGCAATCTGATGCCTGCCTCCTTTGCGATTGCTCCAGGTAAAGGTGCCATTGCAGAATGGCATGTCTATGAGAGAGGCATTTTGGATGAAGTCCTTGAAGCGATCTACTTCAGGTTCCAATCTAGATCTGCCTCCTATCTTGTCCTCTATTTTGGTTATCATGTTGAAGTCCCCTGCAGCGATCCAAAGTGGATGTTGCCTATTTGTGCTTAGCACTTCAATGGTGTCGAGGAGCACTTTTTTACTCCCAGCGTCCTGCGGAAAATAGACGTTGGATAAATTCCCATGTATGTTGGTGCCGAGAATGTGAAAGGCTGCTTGAATGAGGTGATGGGAGGCGTGGAAGTCAGTGAGCGTTATTGCCTGGGTGTTCCATGCTATAGCAAGCCCCCCTGAGGCTCCCGTGGCGTCCACAGCCACTGATCTGCATCCTGGCCAGGCCTTTGAGAGAATGTAGCCCAGCGTGGTGCTGTTGCATTTGGTTTCTTGGAGGAAACACATCTGTGGTTTTTCCATCTTGATCATGTTTTTTAACATCCTAGATTTTCCTGGGCTATTGAGCCCTCTTACATTCTATGATACGAGCTTCATGATTTAACTATTTTGGGCAGGGCTGTAGTACTTTGTCAGCTTCGCATATCTACCAGAATCTACCAGGATTTTTCCGATCTCTATTGTTCTCTGGAGATCTGTCTTCCTTCCTCTTTTTTTAGTGTCCTTTGGATGCGGGCTGCCATCCCAAGTGCTGCCAGGTTGTATGCCTAGCTGGTGTTGGTGGAACGCTCTGGAGATGACCACTTCCAACTTATCTATATACAACTCAGAGATTTTTTCATATGCCTTTTTCTTGCAACATAGCTCCAGTTCGATGATATCTAGGCTGTTTAGATCTATGCTTTCTGGTTCTTCCTCCATATTTTGCACATGACTGGTTTCCTCTTGATGGGTATTTGAATTCTGAGGGGCAATCAACTTCCCATCCACCTCCATTTCCTTGAGGATCTCCGCTGAGTTTTCCTGATGCCTACTTAGGATGGTTGGGATGATAATGGGAGATTTAGACTTGGGTGGGGGACTGGATGGAGGGGGGTGGGTGGAGGAGGAAGGGCGAGCAGGGATATTGTCAGTATCAAGGGGCTGATCATCTGAAAAATCGCCTAGGGACTCAAAGCTATTCTTGGTAGCAGGGTTTTGGGGTTTAGAAGGCTGGGGTTTGGACCCATTCTGAGGCTTTTTCTATGAGCGTTTTCTATGCGAGACTTTGGTGAAGCCATCCTGAGGTGGGGATTCAGAAGATTCAGGAGAGCTGGCTTTGACATTGAGAGGGCAATCCCGAAACAGATGCCCTAGTGCATGGCATCTCCTGCACCTGAAAGGCACATGCTCATAATCAAGGGGCTGGATCAACTCCTCGTCGCGGTGGGCAAGGGTTACTGACTCAGGAAGCGCTTCATTCAGCCAAATAAATACACATATTCTTGCATAAGAAATGTACTTACGGTTTTTTTTTTCTTCTGCTGCCCTGATGTACTTTCCCACTCCATTTCCTATGCCCATTAGACAGTCTTCTTCCCAGTATTCATCAGGTAGTGAGTATAGTCTGATCCAAACAGGTGCCCAAGTGAGATCTTCCTTGTCAGGGTTAAATCTGGGCATCTAGTCCCTGATGTAGAGACCTGCCGAGTTGAAGAAATATGGACCTCCTCCCAGGATCTGGTATTTGTCTTCCAGACAGAAGAAGATGGCGGTGAAGAAGCCCTTCGGTCCCAGCTGGAGAGTGACATCTCCCTTAGGCTTCCACTTTGCTGCAATCCAACCATTTAAGGCCCGCTCGGTTGGCCAAAACCCTATGAATTTTCCAATGATTGCATGATCCTTCATAAACTGGATCCTGTTGTCGATCTTATCTCCGGGTAGTTCTATTCGCGGCCTTTCCTTGGCTACCGGTCGACAAGTAGATGAGGTGACCTTCGGGTTATTCGCCCGTGTCTCTTGTTCTTCTGGTGGTTCACTGCCATTTCCTTGTTGCTTCTTCCCTTTGTTGAGAATGTCAGGATCTACCGACCCAAAGATGACCTCAGGTCCTGGGCTGTGCCGTGAGGGGGAGGGCTTTGACGGCCCCCCCTGGGGCGGAACCATTGTCCTTCATCGATCCCTTCAGCTCTATCACGCTGCGGAGAATCTTGTGCAGCGCCTGTACCTGTTCCACTGTTCTGTCAGCGCCGTCGAGGCTGGTCTGTCAGCGCCTTCGAGGGTTTCGTTCTCAGAACCCTAGCCCCTCCTTCATTGAATTATTAAGCCTATTAGTTAAATTAAGTGTATATAAATTATGTATTATTTTAATGATAATATGATATATATTTGGTCTAAAATGATTAAGAAATAAATGATAGTTAAAAATAATGAATTTTAATATGGTTTTAATAATAAAATATGAATTGTGTTTTATCATAATAACCAGCCAAGATTTGTCTTAACTCTAGATCTACCAAATACCAAGAGGGATTAAATCTTTTTTCACTTAAAAAGAGGTTTGTATCTAGAGAGATTTGATCCCTCTCGGTGTTTGGTAGATCCTGAGTTAAGATGGATTTGCGCTGGTATTTTTTTATTTTGTTTGTAATTTGACCAAATTAAAATGTTTACATAACATAACATGACTTCAAAACATCTATTCCATATTGGGTTGGAGATCACCTCTCGACCCAATAATAACCAACCTAGATCCATCTTAACTCTGGATCTACCAAGCACCAAGAGGGATCGAATCCATTTTCACTTAAAAAGGGTTTGCATCTTGAGAGATTTAATCCCTCTCAGCCCTTGGTAGATCCAGAGTTAAGATGGATCTAAGCTGGTTTTATTTTTGTGTAATTTGACCAAGTCAAAATGTTTACATAACATAACTGAATATGACATCTCTTCTATACTAGGTTGAAGAGCGTCTTTTGGCGCAATAATACCAACCTAAATCCATGTTAGCTTTGGATCTACCATTAGAGAAAATTTGACGTCTAAAATGGGCCTCCTAAGGAATATTATAAAATAATAATGGAAATAATAAAATAAGATTAGTTAACTCATCAAGTTTTGGGGGAAAAAAGAAAAAACTATTTTTTCCAACCCGTATTTTCAATTTATCTCCGTACGATTTTACTCAAATTTTGAGTGGGAGCACTCGTTGGATGCAAAATTTAATATCCAAGGAGTACCCATGTTGCATAATTTCAATGGACCCTACTACATAAAAACACGTGATTGCAATAACTTTTTCCATGTATTTGGATTTTTCCATGGTCCATCAAAAGTGTGCAACATCGGTACTCCTTGTATGCAAAGATAAATTATGCATCCAAGAGTGTTCCCGCTCAAAATTTGAGTAAAATCGTAGGGAGATAATTTGAAAATAAGAGACGAATTTTTTTTTTTTTTTTTTTTTTTTTTTTTTTTTTTTTTTTTTACCTCTTTACTCCAAAAATGGTGAATCATCTCCTATAGTTGACATCATCATATTGAATCTTATTGGTTCTTATAAAGTTAATTTTTATTGTATTTTTTGTTTTAAGACCATTTTTTTACCTCAAAACTTCTCTAATGCAGGGAGGGATCAAATCCCTTTTCACTCTAAAAGAGGTTTGCACCTCAGGTTTGATATCTTTGGAAGCATAGTAGATTTGGAGTTAAGATGGATCTAGACTGATTTAATT